>VXAA01002996.1:411980-442363 GCA_013399115.1 Anseranas semipalmata | reverse complement strand
GGCTCGGGAACTGCCGCTCTCTTCAAGCGTTTCCCTTCGCTCACACGCGTTCGTGTTGACATTCGACGCAGCATGCACGAGGTTCGCCACGCTGGGTCGCACCCCGGCTCGTCCCAGCCGGCACCGCCGCTGCCCAACAGCCGGGTGCCTCCCGGGGGGCTTCCCAGCGGGACCCCCGTGCCGGGTACCCTGCCCCTGATTCCGGCCAGCCATCGACTTGACCCCTGCTTACTCCCCATAGGTAAGCCATGACGCATTTTTGGAGCAATGTCAGCAAAACCCAGGAACACGCTGCAATTTCTCCTACAAGGACTGCTCATCCAAAAGACACAGGTGTGACAGTAGCAGGAACCAGTCCCGGAGAAGGGACAGATCTGCGGGGCTGGAGGCGACTCAGCGGTCTGCAGCAACCCGCACCGCACATTAAGCCAGGGTTTTGTGGCTGGGGAAAGTAGAGAGGGACATTAGCTGGCATACTTTCTACATTTAAATGGCCTCAAGTACACTACTCTTTTTCAGGAATTATGTCTTAAATGGATTTAGCTATTTAATAAATCAGCCCCTGATCCCCTGCAGCAGTGACCTCTGATCTCTTTTCAAAGCACTGAGATTTCGTGTAACGCTGTGCCGGCAAGGTTGCGGCCAAGCTGCAGTACTTATGAAGTGCCCATGGGCGATAAAAGTGTTTTGGTAAAAGCGAGGCAAAAAAGCCCTCTCCCTTCCAGCTCTGTGGGGCAATTTGTGGTTACCTCTGCCACGTGCCTGGAGGAGCCTGCACTGAACTCAGGGTTTTGCCGGATGGGGATGGGAGGCAGGGTCAGCAGCAGACAGCACCTGCATCCCTGCTTCCCAGCCTGTGTGTGGCACGGCCGAGGGGTGGGCCGTAGTCCCCATCCTCACCAGAGGACACATTTGCCATCCCATCTCCTCCTTCTCCTCCATTCGTCCCTCCTCCCTCTTCCTCCACCGGCCCTGAGCAAGGCAGGTGCGGAAAGCCGCGAACGCCACACACGGGTTCTTCGTACCCACCCTGTCCTTGGGAGAGTCGGCGCAGCAGGCGGGAGATCAGGCCCTGTGCCTACATGGCCGCAAGTCGCCTGCCTTCTCTTCGGCCGCCGGTGCCCCCAGCCCGCAGCAGCTCACCTGCCGGCAAGCCCCGCGCCACCCTGCGGGCCGCAGCTTTCCATCCCCAGCTGCCGGGAGCCTCCCGCTGCGAGGAGGAGAATCATCTGAGGAGGGAAGGGGAACAAAAGAACGAGATCAGAAAGAGGAATAAAAGAAGGAAATGTGGTGAATAATAAAAACAAGAGAAGGAATTTTCCTGGGGGGGGGAGGAAGTGCTTTTTATAAGAGCTTTTTTTTTTTCCTCCAGTTTTTGCAAAAATTCTGACAATGCACGTGCTCATTTTCCCTTTCCCATCCCACACAAACCTGTTGTTATTTTACTTTCATTATTTCACTTTGTTGCATCAGAAATGCTGAATCATAAAACGGGGGTTAGTGAAAATGGTATTTATCTTACAAGAATGAGCCCCACATTATTTTAAAGATCCCTGCACTACTGCTGTTATTATTATTATCATCATCATCATCATGCATCTTGGCAGGTTGAAAGGTATCTCAGAACAGTAAGAATTCAGCAGTAATTTAACATCCCACAGCAGTACTTTAAAAGCATCAAATAACATTTTGAATTTTAAGTCAGTACAAGTGTAAATAAATGGATGTACTCCCACATGTCTGTTGTTTTTAAACTTGCGATGATCCTAAAATATTTGCCTAACAGCTTTGAGCTGCAACAGAATTTCAGCTCACATATATATGTGCGTGATATTGAATTAAACCATTTGTCATTCTTTTCCATAAAAGACACAATTTGGCTCTCAGCAAACCATTTGAAATAGAAATTATGATGATGATACCACAGCCCCATTTTATTTTATGGTAGTATATTGATTGTCAAATAGACAATACATGTATTTTTGTAATGGTCTAAAAGAAGATATTCTGCCTTTTTATTTTACAGTCCTTATGCTATTACTCGCTTTCATTTCAATAAAGGATGGCATCTTTCAGAGATGCTACCATAAATTGCTTCATTTAATAAATTGCTACACAGAATAATAATGTTACACCAGAGAGCAGCACTTTGTAATTTGGAAGAAATAACATTTTTCTTTTAAAACATTTCTGTCTCTATTTTTAAATTAAAATTCTCTCTCTGCTGCTTTCTAACTGAAGAATAACCTGCAAAATTAGTAAATTCTTTTTTTTTTTCTTGCAAGCATCGGAACTTGGGTGTGACATAAAGAGGTTAATTAAAACGGAGAACAAATTAGATTAATTTCCATGGATATGTGTGTTATAAAAGTCTTGTTCTCAACAATGACTCCATAACAGAACAATTTGATTTATGCCTAAGCAGGTTCCTTATTCTGTCTAGCAAGGACTGCCACTGGTGTCTTGGTGACAGGGTTTTTATTATTTCTTTGACAGTTTGATAGGAAGTCAGTGCTTGCTTCTGGGTTTGCAGTCTCTTCAAACCTGGATTATGAAGGTTACCATAAAAATATGGATGAAACACTGCCTCCCCAAAGCCCCATCCGTTATGGCCCACACCCTAGTGTGGAGATTGCTTTTGCAATAACAACTGCATACAACCTGCTCCATATGCTATTAGAGCTGCGATTCAAATAGTCACTGGCGAAGGAGTCTCCCAAGCTGTGGAAGACAAGGTCAGTCAAAACATAGAGCAGGCTGCACATTTGTCACAAGATGGTGTGATGTCTCTGGTTTTATGGTTTTTGTTTGTTTGCTTGTTTGTTTTGTGGCCACCAATTTCAACAGAATTAGATATTTTCATACCTGTTTTTTACAGTAATTTAATTTGAAATTTGTAATGTGGGAAAATGATCTCTAGCATATGTGAGACATAAATATATGCATTTTGCACTGCACAAAAAAAAAGATCTTGCTGGTGTGTGTTACAATACATTAATAGGGCTGAGCCATTTAGTATCCTTTGTCAGGTTGCAAAATGCCATTATTTGCAAACTACAATGCAGAATTTGCTTTTCTTCATAACAGCATGAAATGTTGCTGCAGAGGTCTTCCACTCCTTCTCCATTTCTCAGAATAAATCCTCCATATCCTTCATACTATGACATAAAGGCAGTAGAACTACTTACACTGCATAAAGTTAAGATACACAAAGTTTAGACTTTCCTTTACATTATCACGGAATTGGGTACATAAGACACTTGCCTCGTGACAACCTGTTATCTCTTCAAGGGGAAAGCAGACCTATATGATATAAAGAAAAAAAAAACATGAAGAAGAAAATAACATCAGATATTTTATCCAAACAGCAGCAGAATGCTCCTCAAAATAAAGTGATTTGTTTTCAAGAATATGAGAGACTGGATCTGCTAATATCTGAGGTAAGGCCTTCTCCTCAAGAACTTAATTTACATCTGAAAATATGTGTGCTTTGCTTTACTGATCAAAGGGGATGCATGGTTTTAAACGTAGCATCAGTGTAGATGCCTGTAATGGAAGATGTGAGTGATATCTGGGGAGCTTTTTTCTTGTTTCATTGACTTAAAAACTGTGCTTTCATAAATTGCCTATTCCAAACATGTAACTTGTCTCCATATATCAAATGGTTTAATTTGTGTGAAAGAAGTTATCGGGAAACTGCTTAGGAGATTGAAACCCTCTATTTCTCTGGAAATTAGCAAGCAAAATGCAAGGCCTCTGATTATTGTGTTATTCTGGTGTTTCAGTGCAGACCAGGACGTAAGACAGTACATTCTTCTCTTCTGCCACTGCAGATATTTGGTTGCTCTGTTACAAGTGCTAATAGATATAGTTGCTAGTTACAGTGTGTGCTCACGTGTGTTTTACGCAATCCATAGCACAGAAGGTTTGGTACCTCAGAGACCGTCTGACGCAGAAAACAAACTCTACTTCATAGAGATCCCCACTGGATAAGGCACATGGTTCAGATCATGTTAAATAGCGGACAGGTTCAGAGCCATCGGCATGTGGCGTTTGACCATCGCTAGGAGATAGCAATTAACTGTGAGCACAGCTGCAGTAACGGTAACACCCATGTCCTCATCTCACTGCGCGTGTAGTAAGTGCAGTGAAGCTACATAAGGACACGAACAACTCGTCACAAGTCTTTGGCCTTTTTTTTGTTGATAATACCTGTCTCTGAATACCCAAAAGTGCTGAATAGCAACATGTAATGTTCTTAGTCATGCAGGGCCAAATTTCCATGATATCTAGCAATCTCAAACAGCAAGGTACCCACTGCACTAAAATTTAATATATGTTCAACTCAGGGAATTGGGCAACCAAATAGCTTCTTACGCATCACTGGCAATTTGCACAGACAATCATGGTATATGCGTGCACAGCTGTGGTTAATGCATACGACTCCAAACTAGGTACAGAAAATCTGATTTTTTTTAAAGGGACCTCCTTTTTTGCCACCTAGAATTACCTTCCTTTTGATCTTTAATTCAGAGTAACAAAACATGGACACTCAAATAGCCATTAGTGCAAGCAAGCCAGCAGAATGGTAGCTTGATTGCATGTATGATTTTCTGTGGGATATCTGAAAGCAAGTTAGTAATTTGGCCCTTTATCATTTTCTCCTTGAACATGTGCGTAGGTGGGTGCTTCTGTGCATATGTATATCAATTACTATAGCATACAATTACTTAATGCAATTAGAATGAATTTAAGAAATACAGAAAGCCCAGAACCTACACTCTTGTTTTTCTGACCATTTCCCACTTCTAAAAAATAAATGACTCACTCCAGTTGCAAGAGCCAAGATATTCTTTACACTTGACGATTTAGCTACCTTATGTGTTTTTACTGGGGAAAAAAAAGCCCTCTATCATTTATCATGTCATCTTATCACAGTCTCTTTGTGAGACGCAAATAGCACACTAATGTTTTCTTTTGTTAGGGTGAGTTGGCAATCTCCTCAGAGATGGAGCAACTACAGACAGCTCTTTTTTTTGATAATCTTCCTGACACTTGGATGAGACTGGCTTATCCATCAACATACAGTTGCTCAGTGGTAAGTCGCATGCCAACAGTCAATCAGTATGGATGGCACTTCTTGTCCATCCTAAAAAATAGAACAGAAACTAAAGATTTTTTTTGGCAAATATCTTACCGTCTTGTATAACTCAGAATAGCTTTTTATCATAAACTGATATTACCAGTGCTTTGAAAAGCAGAAAGAGCCTTGCATTTACCTTGCCAATTACTGCAGACTTTGAAAGATTTCTCTAAAATCTGCATTCCCACTTCTACCTTGCTTGCTTGCTTTTACTCAGGCTGTGTGTGCTGACCAAATAGGTTTGGCAAGCACTGTAGCACCTTGCATCTCCTACTCAGAAGACTAAGCTTGAATTCTTGTGTTTTTTGGGGATCAGAATTTGTATCAACCAACGGTACTGCTCTGAGCTCAAGGGTAAAACGGTCACCAGCAGAAGCAGCAACTGACAAAGCAGTTTTGCATTAGGAACTGAGAAAGTTTCAGAGCAAGTAGTGGGGCCATCATGTTCTATTTGTCTTGAACTCATTTTATGATGTGCCCATCTATCTGCTGTCCATGGCTGTCTTGTAAAACCAAAAGTGAAAGTCAGAACAAAAAGTGAAAAACCATCCAATGCTGGCTTGCAAATTATTTGCAAAATATTTATTTGCTGACATGCATTCAACTCCCCTCAGGAGCCTACTGAGTGAGGCCAAGAGCCACCGGCTGATGGAGCTGACCTAAGGACAGGAAAGCTCTGCCTAGCACAAAGACAGGTAGCGCCAGAAGGCAAAGCAAGCCCACGCTTCCAAGATCAGTTCAGACTTCTGAGAGATCAAGAGAGGAAGAAGAAATCTTGTTCAGCAGAAGAGACATTGCAAGAAGCACCAGAGGTACATTGTGGAGATCAATCAGAGCTTTACGGAATTAAATGCTCTTTTAGCTTCCCTTGATGGAAAACTAAAGCACCATAGAGATACTGTGATGTCTGTGATAAATATATGTCCTGAAGACAGAAAGCGTTGCCTAGGGGACATAGTACAGTAATGCTAAATTACAAGCTGTTTTCATGAAGGACAACACAGCTGCTTTCTTTAAAAAAATTTATGGGGGAGTCAAGCTGGACCTTATATTCATGTTTGGAAAAGAGAGGGTGAAAGTACCCACTGATTATATAAAAGCTGTCTTGCAGAACTAGTAAGATTTGAGGTGACGGATTATCTTGCACCATCAGGTGCAAAATGCAGTGAGTCACTGGGGAGCAAAAACATTGCCAGGAGATGTTGTGTTATGCAGCTGGGCTCCAAGACAGCCTCCCTGCTGGAACGGAGTGCATATGGGGAGGGATGGGGGAACAGGCGAATGGGAGGTCTGTTACGAACACCAGAGAGGTTACACACAGTTGTGACCAGTGGACTGGCCAATTCTGCTTGGGCATCACTCCCTTGGATCTGGGAGATGAAAAAACAACAGAGACTGAAAACAAAGCTTGAATCAGTCACATCTAAAAAGACTGAAGGAATTGTTGTCTGTACCAGGAGCCGTGAGCTTCCTGCAGTGAAGGATGTCCTATACCACCTGCCCTATACACACTGCAAAGCACGAGGTAGCCTCAGTCATCCTGATAGTCTTATTCTCCCTGTTTTTTAAATGTCACTGTCTCTTATATACCTACCTGGCATGCCTCTGCCTGAGACATCAGATAAAAACCTTTGATTTCTAAGCAGATGCCATTTCAAAGTAAGGCAAGATGGGGTGAGGAGGTGAAGGGAAAAAAATCTGAATCTGAATACACGCACAGTTTAAGCACTGTGGGCTCAGCAAGTGTGTCAGAAACAGCAAAAGTGAGTGATTAAATGAAGGAGATAATGTCAGATCACCTAATAATCTCAGATCTTCGGTTTGTCTTCAGGATCCTTTTCTAGGTCTCTGAAATGAACATGGATTCTACTAATGCTTCTCTTTATAAGCTGGCCCTATATGTCACACCAGTGTTTCACATTTCTGTGTAGGAGTCGGCTCTTGCCCCTAAGTCAGCAGTCTCCCATTTCTGGGTTAGAGACAGTCAACTATCCCCAGGGCAGAAGATGTGTCTAGCATTTCTTAATAGCATCTTGTTAGAAAGCAAGAAGCAACGCTGAATAGCACCAAAACAACAACAAAAAAAAAGACCTCAGCTACCTCAGCTCTAAAGGTGAGGACGTGATGCCAGTGATGTTAAATGGGGTAAAAGGAAAAAAAAAACACACTGATGCTTTTATTTTTAGACCACAGAAATTTAGAGAAAAATCCAACAAATAGGGAAGAAGAGTGTGGATGGAAGAGAAGGATTAGAAGCTTGTGTCACAGGCCATCCAGCTTTCTGGAAATCTGCAAAAGCCCAACAGTGGGATGTCTTAACAGCGGCAAATATTTTGGGGTTCTGGGCTGTTGCTGCATTGCCAGGCAATGGCTGGAGCAGGCTGAGGTGACAGCAACAGTGCTGGAGGATTGGAAGGGAGACATTACACGCAGAAGGGAAGAAGTGCTGGGGCTTGTAAGGAGCGGAGGGGTGAGGGGGAGGGCAGGAAGTCACGAAATGTATGAGCTGCCAGAAGAGAGGACGTTCATTCCCCCTTTGGAAAATATTCATAATGCACAGATACAGGCTTAGAAACTATTCCATGAAAGCTCAGGGTTATGGCACTGACTCCCTTACAGGCTAGAAAAATGCATGCATGAAAGGAAAAGGCCTTCAGGGTAGGAGGGTTTGTTATTTGGTTTTTTTAACTGACAGAATCCACTGCTGACTTGTAAGGTGGGGAGGCATTAACTGCCGAGAAGGAGGAACAAAAGGCAGGGATTGGAATCCTGGTAGAAAAAGCAAGGAGCATTGCAAGTAGAGGTGGGCTGGTCCAGAGAGGGGGTAAGGATATTCATTGAGTGCTCTGAGATGAAACATGCTGTGTGTTCCTAAAGGTGCCTGTCAGTCAAGTGGGAGAGCAACATTATGACAACCTCTCTTTCACCAGCAGCTAAGACCAAGATTTTTTTTCCTTGCAAAGCCAGCCAAGAAATTACTGAAATGGTTGTTTTAACAACCGAAGCTAACTGGGAGAGAACAAAAGAACTCCAGATGCATGTACACACACATCCATAAACTGTCCATCCATCTGTCCATGTCCTCCAACCGCCTCTGACGAGCCAACTTCCACTTAAAGAAAGCCTCTTAAATCGGTCAGAAACAGGTAGCAAATTATTTTGGTATTGTGCAACTTGAAATGATCTAGGTTTCAGGGAGGTGTATGAAATGGATGTAACTTGCATGAAATTTTCTGAGAGTACCATAAGTCTAATGTTTGTGCAACAGCAGAAAAAAAGGTTAGATTTCTTGTGCAAGTGCCGGTCTTGTTTCCTGAATACCCACTTGTCACCTTACTGGATACCTCTCGAAGCACAGCTGCTGCCGTGGCTCCTTGAGACAGAGGCTAAGGATCCAGAGGGGCTGCTGTGAAAGGCCCGCAAACACACAATATTGCTGCACTTGCTGCTATTCGCTTGTCAGTACTTAATTAACAAATACAAATGCAGAGCTGTGCTGAAATCAAAAAAGATACTTTGGTATGGGAAAAACTTAATATGAGGAAGTTGCTTATTAAACAGAGAGGAATTTGTTGTTCAGCTGCACTCAAAACACAAGAAAAGGGAAAAAAACATTAATGTGTGCCAGGGCAAAAGTACCACTGTCTTGGCAAGAAAAAGAAACATTTGCAAGCTTCTGAGTTGGTATTTGAACAATGGGGAAGAAAATGAACCAAAAAACTGCTTGATGGGCTGCTGAGAAGAATCCTCCTCCCCCCCTACACACACTGATTTTTGTTTTCTTACACCCAGATAAGATGGACTGATGGTAGAACAAACAATATTTGACACACAAGTTATATAAAAAAACAAGGATCAAGAACAGAATTCAAAATGGACTGAACTCCTTGAATTCAAAGACAATCAGATAAGTGGCAAAAATGTAATCAACTACCACCATTCATTTCTACCAGAAGACATTAGATATTGAAAACAAAACTCAATAAGCTTTTTCACGCAGTTTCTATCCCTGTTTAGGCTGATATGAAGTTAAAGTAAACAAACAAAACCAACAAAAACCTGAATCCTAGGCTGAAGATCCAGGTGAGAGGGAACCTTAAATCTGGCTGTCACACATCTGAAGTAATAGGTTTTCCACTGCTTACTTAGGTCATTTTCTCTGCAGCTCTGATCGTTAGTAAATTGCCCCTAATCAGAAGCCTGCCCTTCTTCAGTTTTATCCCAAGTTCCTATCTGGCAACTTCTGAAGTTGCCATTAATGTTTTGGAGCTTTCTTCACATATTGCAGATGAGGGTCAGAATACTCCATTGCTAAGCTATTCTTTTTTATTTCCTTTTAATCCTTCTCCTACATGAGACAAATGTTTAAATATTGCCTGTGTCAAAGTAAATATTTTAAAACATATACTTAACTTGAGGGAGGAGCGGGGGCTGCAATTGCTTGCAGTCCAGGAGCTTCACATTACTGGATCGTTCCTAGAATGGCAGGTGTCAGGTAAGAGCGTGGACTCACACACAGCGTCCCCGGGTACCCTGTGCATCCAGGTCCTTCCCAGCGCCTGTGATTCCTGACCTTCTACTTTCAGTTTGCTTCTAAGCACTTTTAAAGCAAGAGTGGTCTGTTCAAATCCTCAGTGTTTCAGCATTTGCTAAGCAGTACATTCTATTAGCGAACACTTTCACTGCAGGTTAACATTCTCAGACACAGATCGTACAATGCACTGAGAAGTATTGGCTGGGGAAAAAATAGTCTGTCATACATAGCAGGACTACTGATAATGCGCAGTATATTACACCCCAGCAAAAATGACTAATATCAAAGCTAAACAGGAATGATTTGTACGGTTGAGACAAGTAGAATAAAATATGTATTTTAAGTAAATCAGTTTTTAGGAATACCAGGCACAGGTTAATCCTTTATAAATATGTTCACAGAGTACATTAGACACCAGTCCGCCTACACAAAATGAATGCAGCACACACTCTGATGTATTACAGAGGCAGGATAAATGAGGGAACTCTTCTGTGTTTGATCTGGTTCTGCTCTGTAATTCAGAGATACTGGAGATGGGTGGTGAGTTTCTCATTGATCCCAAAAGAACCAATACTGTTGAAACCTGTGAAATGTAAGCTTTGTAGAGGATTGGAGGCTATGCACGAAGGACATTGTAGCTTTAGGGGCACATTCTCTTCTCAGGAATGTATGTAACCGGCATTCACAAGTCATACACATCCTGGGGAAACAAGACCCTGTAGCTTAACAATAGGAAAAACGCATACCTAGCTCCACAGGCAATTATATCACACTCGTTGCTACATCTGCATCCAGTTATCAAAGGATAGATTTTCAGCAGATAATAAATGAACCTGGTAATGACTGTCTTGAGAATTTTGAAACAATGCTAAATTTGGCACACATCAGCATTTAAAAATGCAGCAAAGTGCAGTTATAGCATCAATCCAAGTCTAAGACATTTTAGATAGAAAGCACAGGGCTAGCACATAGATGGGGGAATAATCAATTCCATTTTTTTCCCATTCTTTCCAGCTTTTTAAACCACTTACACCAGTCCTTGCTTCTCTAAACTGTATTTTGCATATGGTGGAGGTGTTAATGCACAGTTACTGCACAATGGGGTTGTGAATTTTAGTTAATGAAAGCTTTTAAAGGCACAATGAAATCCTGCGATGAAAGGCAACAAAGAAGTGCAAAGTATTATTATAGCCTAGCCTAAGTTTTACTGAGAGCATTCTTATACACGATGGACACAGCGTAAACATGTATTATGGATGATAACCTCCCTGTAAAGGCTGTCCCACTCCTGAGTCTGCCAGAGGCAAGGGGTGGCAGTCTTACAAGGCTTAATAATGTCTCATGTTTTCATCCTTCTCCTACCCCCAGGAGCTAAAAGAGGACCTCCATATAAATTCTGAATCCTTAATGAATAGTATGGCCATTCTATTGCCATTCTATTCATTAAGCATGGATATTGCATGCACAATTAGCTACTAGCACTGAACACCAAGGTGGTACAGTGTATACTTAAAGGCGATGGCAAATACAGGAAGTATAGCAAATGTCACAGTAGTGTGGCATATCTTTAGTGTGCGTTTTTGTGCTATCCATAGAAAATGTAAGCAAAGGGACAGAAGTCTGCTTGTTTTTTTCCTCAATAATTTTTGCTAAAATCCAAGTACTTGTTTGTTCCTGATAATAAAAAGGAACAGCTAAGACTGTCTCTATTTTGCAAAAGTGAGAAAGGGCTATCTGTACAACACAATGTGAATGAATGCTACAGTAACCCATTTGGAAGAGATCTAGCACCAAAATAAATGTACAACAGCTTACCAGGCTGAGAGAGGATGGGATCTGCTGGTCCAAATGATGGTTTGATCTGTTACGATGGAAGCAAAGTCTTCAGTTTGAAAACATTATTCTGCTTCCTGGGTCTGCAAGAGCTAATATTGTTCTAAAGGCTGCATCCTTCTGATCAGCTGCCCTGTTTCACTGATCATAGTCTAAGTGATCTGTAGCCTCATTCTTTTTCTGGCTCTGTTCAAAGAAAAGATTGCAGCTTCATTTCAGTTATTTGCATGTTTTTCTTAACAGTTTACTCTCAGCAGCTTCTGATTTAACCTTACGTGTTCTGAAGTTCAGGAAAAAAATAAAAAATGTTTAGATTGGCACCTAATATTTTCAAAGTAATAGCAGGCACCTCACACACACATCTCATGTTCCAACCTTTTAGTAAATGTATTCTAACACTCTTAGCTTACCTGCTTTAAAAGGACTGGCATGTTGAACCAGGTGGCCTTTTTCTACTGCTATAGCTTTTCATGTTATATTCTGCTGCTCCAATTTCTGTATTTTCCCTGCATTTTGCAAGACGAAATGCATAAGTTTAAAGTCTCATAATGTTTATGTGACAAAATCTTACTGCTAAGTACAGTATTACTGACGGATTAGGTTTAATGCAATAGCATAATGTAATATAATTATAGTAATAGCGCACAGCAACAATGTTACTACTTATGTCGGATTGTGAGATGTTCTCTTTTAAAAGCTTCATCGTTGTTACTTAGTTTTTGGGTTTAGTTCCACAGCATCCCCCCCCAGACACACACAAGTTAAATTAATTTCATAGGTGCAGAAGAAGAAACATTAGGCAAATTGCTTCCATTTTGCCACTGTAAGATTCTGTAAGAACTCACAATACCAACTAAAAACCCATTTTGCATTAGGAGACAATAGTCAGCCAGCCTGTGGTGAAAGCTTGTAGCCTTCTGGGCGTAAGTCCTCAGACCTACATGCCACAGTTTTGGAAAACAAAAAAAAAAAAGAAAAGAAAAAAGTCCACACAAAGGAAAAAAAAAAAAAAAGAGGATCATTCCAACATTCCACCATGTCTACCTTTTGTATTTACCTGAGAGCTTTTAACATAGATTGATCTGAATTCCTGTGCCACCCATGAAAAACTACTACATTCATATAAACTACTGTAGTGCAGAGCTCCATCTTTTTTCAGCCCACAGCTTCCACTTATTTTAGCTGTAGCTGTGGCTGACAGAAGTTCCAAAAATCCAGCCCACAGTATCTTCTATTTCTAAAGTGTTTTTTATCTGAAGATCACCGAATTTTCTATCAGTGTTAATTTAGCCTCACAACAGCTCCAGAAAGACAGAAAAATGCATCTTCAGCCAGCACAGCTGTATGCAAAGTGAACATCTGTCCATCGCCAAATTCAGTTTAGCTAATAATAAAAAAAAACTTTTTTTTCTCCTCCAGACAGGACTAGACTGCAAGGGAAAGCCTGAAGAGGATTTCCATGATTTAAAAAGGGAAACAGGGAGAGACTGAATTTCCTTAGGTCACTGAGGAAACATATGGCCGCACTAGGAAAAAAAAACAGCACTTCAGCAGCCAAGGTATCATTCTCTGCAGCAATACTGCATTATCTCTGTCGTGGTGACATAACAGCACAGAGCAGCCTCTGTGGTTTTTGTGTCAATGTTGTTAGATAAGGTTAATTTCTGGTTGACAGAGAGATGCTGGCTTTTTCTAATTACATCAATGCAAAAGCTCTCCTCGCCTTATTTTAATAACAAGCTAGGTGAGGTGAACTAGCTAAAGCACTGCAGCTCTTCCAAGAAGTTTTAAGACCCAACTGTACATATTTTTTCAGCATGTACATTTATCAAGATGTAAGGCTAATGCCACAAAGGGTCTTGGGCTTAGTACTGCAATGCTCAACTCTTTGGAGCTCTTTAAGCCTGAGGAACCTGTAGCTTCACAAAAGCAAGCACCTCTGCACAGAAGTTGGCAGTAGGTTATGTTTGATGGACCTGAATTTCTGCTTCTTTCATGCGGGGTTGGAGATGACTAAGGGGCAGATGGACATGTTTCTCTCCCCTTTGGCTTCACATGTACAAGTCTGTGAAAGAATCTATGCCCAGTAGTCCCTTTTTGTGCAACATACCAGCATTGGGAAGAGAGAAATTGTGCTAGACTTTCCACCCACTGCTATTTAAGCCTCAAGAGTGCATATATAAGAGCAGTTTCTGTGATACGAGAAATTAGAATTCTCAGCCTTTTTCAACTTTATTTTGGGTAGATGTTTGAACTTGGGACCAATTTTTTAAGCAGAAATTTGCTAAAAGCTAGCCTAGGCACTGCTTTACAATATTGAAGGCTGCATGTCAAATCCATGGCACTTTTGCAAGCTACAAAAAGAAACATAATTATATGCCAATTCACTTGTGCATTAATTTTAGCATGCTGCAGAACTGCTTTCTCTAGCTATGCTCTCCTATTGCAGCAACACCTTGTACTCAGAAGAAAGCTGGACACTTGATAGAAGTAGCACCATTTCTACACCTTTATGCCTTCATACTGTGGACCATATGCTACCGAAAGCCTCTGCATTCCTTAAAGCTTTGTCTCAGAAGAATAAAGAAATCTGGGTCAAACTCCCTGCATCAAAGCAAGCTGGTGGGGGATTTCAACCTTTGTCTTAGCTCCACATCTTAGATGACTGTTCTGAAGATTCAAGGGCACTAAGAAAACATCATCCTTTTTGCTGTGTTTTCCATGAATCTTTGTAACAACAAGAAAGCAAGAAACTGTCCCTAGCCTAAGATCTACTCGAGTAAATTAGGTCACCTCAGCTGCTTTTGTAGACAGGATGATGCACATACAGCAAAGCTCTTCCTCCCATTGATGACATTGTTCCCTTGTCTGTATGTGTTGGTTTGGAAATGAACCTAGAGTTTAGTGTCTATTTAAAGTGAAACTCCTGATTGTGAGTCTCTCTCTGCTCTTTTTTTTTTTCCCCCTTCCCACCATTCAGGTGCAGTGAACAACTTCCGCGCTGCTGTGAGCATGACTCCTAGCCTCAAGATCTCACCCTCCCTAGTGTTGTCTGGATATCAGGTTTTTCAACCCCCAGTCCTTCCTCACAGGTAGGAAGCACATCACAACTCATTAGTAATTTACTGCTACAGTAATTTTTATAATTACTGCCAGGAGGCCTCATTAAATTTGATCTAATGAATAAATATTGTATTTTTCAACGTGATTACCAGAACAGCTTAAGCTGAGTGCCATAAACAATTATTTTCTTCAATACGCAGTACATCAGTGAGTATTGATTTTTATTTTGTGAAGAATTTACTGTATTCCTATCTATGTCTAGTGAGTAATAAATAGCCAACCCTCTGAAGTGTCAATTGCCATGGAGCAGATGGCAAAACAAAAATTGGGGTATCTGTTGCAAAAAATAAAATAACGCACATTAGCAAAAATAAAGGGTTTGTCTGGAGGTCAAGGAATGGCCAATGTGTGTGTTGCTCTACTAGCCCTCAAGAAAGCAGCCTGGTTTAGGCTACAGTCTTTCTGCTTTGTTTACAAATCAGTGATACAAAAAGATTTAGGCTGTATTAGTAAGATACAACAAAGCATTTTATCTCAGAGAAGTGACCTGTGAAGGAACAATGATGCCTTATGTTTCCATTTGCTTTTAGATGAAATTGATCAGATGAAACAGGTTAAAGAAAAATACAGAAATATGCAAAATGCTGAATGTGAACCTACAGTACAAATGAAAGCTGCAAATTATCTTTACTTCTCGTCATCTTTTATTCTTGGTTTCAGCAATTGCAGATTTTAACATACAAACCTCTTAAAACTGCAACAAAAGGCAAGCATTGGCAATATCTCAAGATTAAATTAGAGGAGCTCAGCATCAGGACAAAAACCTTGAAATATCTATCATCTAAAAATGTTTTTTGCACCTCCAGCTGCATGGTACCATGTTATATAGCTCTGATTCCATAGCTCCTGCACTACTGAAATAATATTTTCTTTAAGTAAATTTATCTACATTAGCAAATAGCACTGCTGCACTGTGCAGTCAGTTTTATTGTTTAAGTGAGTCTCTCACTTAGGGTAAGAGCAAACAGTGTGTGGGTAAACCCAAGGTCACTAAGGGCAATTGGTATGACTGAAAGGATCTTTTTTTTTTTCTTTTTAATAGACATTTTTGAATTAGCTGTATTTTCACCCATTGTTGTTTAGTTTAAGGAAACCTGGGGAAGTCCTGAAACTGTTAACTGTTTCTTCCACTGTCTCTTCGCTGTGGCTGAACTCTGATCTGGCCTCCACTAAATTTCAATGGAATGAGTACAGTGTAGTTACCGATTTACAGCTGTACGTCACCAAAACAGCCTCACTACCATCACAACTCAACCTACCCCTGCCCCACTACCTCTGAGTAAACTGCATGCAATTAACTCTACATAGGACCTTATGACTAGATCCACCTTAGCTGCTGCTTCAATCCATAGTATCTATATTTTCTGACACCTAACATTTGCTCTCATGAAGTCCCATTGGTACCCAGGTTTCTGTTGCAACAGGTGTGGAGAAACCTCAGCCTCATCAACACTAGCTGATGAGCACCTGCGCTTCCAGGTAGGCTGTTGAACACAACCCAACTTCACCTGTCTCACCAGGTGAGATTGGTGGCACTTGCTCAAAGAGCCTTGCACACAAAACAGCTTATCTTCCTCCTTTGTATTTTTGGTGCTCCACATCCCAGAAACATGCTAACCACAGCACTGCAGAGTTCAATCTGACTACAGGGAGAAGTAATAGTAACCGTGTCCTGTGCTATCGTGATGTGACAAATCAAGCACCTTTCCTACTCTAACAGCTTGTATTTTCTGAGGGATAAGGTTGATGTAGTTTAGGTGGCTAGCAAACACCAGGAAGATATTGCTCAGAAACTGAGGCAGAAAGAGGTTTTAGCTGGTTTTAACTATGGGGAAGAGGTTGAGTTGTTTGTCATAGATACATCTGAGAATCCCTTTTACAAAATCCATACATCTCCTTGCGTATTGTATAGCAAGCTATGGCATACAGGGAACAAGGGTGCTCCAGCAAGGCTGACAGTTTTACATGGCAGGGAACCCTAAGAATTTGCAAGAATCAAGTCTCTTCGTGGATCCCAGCATGTTAAAAGTATAATGTGATACATATACAGGGAAAACTAGAAGCTAAATTTCAGGCAGTCTTAGTTAGCAAGTTAGCTAAGCATGGTATCAACCAAACTGTTCATCTTAACAACTTTTCCTCAAAACTGGAAAAAAAAATCAGATGCTAGACATTGCATTTTAGACCTTTTAGGAACTGGAAAAAATAGGTAAGAAAGAAAATGGCACCCGACAGCTTGCAATACTTTCAACTACCTTGTTTCAGCTATAATGGAGAATTTAGCCCATAAAAATACACTTCATACTTACTATGACTAAGAAATAGACTTACTCTGCTTGCAAGTGGAAAGGGTGTCTACAATCTGTGCCTGGAAGGTAAGCAAGGGAAAAAAAAAAAAAAAAAAAGGGAGCATTACTCCTTGCTGCAGGGAAGTCTGTATGTCTTGATAAAAACCAATTATGATCAAGTTAGGAACATTCAATTGTTTTTTTTTTTAAACCACCCTTCAGCTATGTGGATGAAGGGGGTTTTGGTCTAACAGCTGCAGAAAGGGTGACTTGTTTAAGGTCATACCAGAAGGCTTTGACAGAACATTGCATCTGTATGCTGTAGTGGACATACAGATACCATAGATACTGGTATTTACATATTTACTGGAGCTACTTTTAAAAGGTCTGTAGTGCAGATGCTATTCTCTAGCTACAGCAACTCTTTGAAAACTAGGAGTTACTTCTCCTAGAGAAAATTGGGATTATATCAAAGCAGGCCAGTTCCTCACAACAAAACTCTGGGCTTAGTTTCCAATACCAAAATTGTAACATCACAACTTTATCATAAGAATTAAATGAAAACAGAAATAAAGGGGGAAGAAAAAGCCTTTAGAGTGTTAACTCTCCACGGCAGGAGGAAGCCAGCATGGGCATTGAGCTCAGCACACTCATCCCCTTCTCCCTGCTGAAAGGGACACAAAAAGAACTCTGGCTAAGCATTTATTTTTCTGCTAATGTGAAAGTTTTCTTTTAAAGAGGAAGCAGATTGAACAGAGCACGAGAAAAGAATTTGACTCTGGCTTATTTCCAAAGGATTTTTTTTCCCTGATGATTCACTGTTATCACTTGTATTCGCATTATAACCAGGCTCAAAAAGAAATACCCAAAACCCAAACCAACCCCACCCCCTACACCTAACAACAAAAAACCCACACCACAAAAGCACTAAGAAATAGGATCTTTCCTACTGCTAAATTCTGCTAATAAGCTATATAATAAGAGAATCACGCAAGAGTGCTTATGTTCATTCACATTTGAGTAGTAACATAACTAGGCTTCTAGATCTGGAACTTCAGAGCACATCTAAAGATGGTGAATTTTTGTGGTATTAAACAAAATGGTTGACACAGATTGGACTTGTTTTACCTCAGCTATACAATTAAATAGAAAATGTCTAAATATCTCTGAATTCTAAAACGTTTAAAGGTAATTTTCAGTGAAGTCTTACAGCAGTTTTGTTTTCTAACAGGCGCTTGCTTGCTTAGATATTCAGAGAAGATATATGAATTTTAATATTTGTAGGAGCCTTCTCACCCCCAGCCCTGGTGGCAGTCAGTTGTGCATACCCAGTTTATGTAACAATTCAAAACATACCACTTTTATGTGGGCATTCAAATTAAAAGGAAGTAAAGCAAGGCCAACAGAAGGAGTGCTGGTAGGATTGCTTTGTTACTCTGTATGTGATTACAAGAATACGAGGACGCTTACCATAAGCTTCTGTTACTTAAACCTCTTCACACAGTCTAGGACACAATTTCATTCTCCCTGCCTGCAATATTAACATACAGATAAGGATATAATGCTAACTTGAGCCCAAACACAAAGCTATAATTTTAGTAACATTTTGTTTCCATTTTCAGGAGCAGGTAAGTTTTACCTGCCGTCATACTCCAGGGGAAAGATTGTATGAGTAGGGCTCAACACAGCAGGATCTACAGTTCAACTGATTTAAGCTTTTCTGCTTTAAGTGATCAGCACTGAGAAATACTGCTGAAGTACTACTAATAAAAGGCAGACTGAGGAGATGCCTTCATACTCCATCCCGACCATACCATGACTTCTGGTTGTGTTTTCTTTGTTGTTGTTTTTGTTTTGTTTTTTAAACGTAACAGAATTGTTTGTCATTCTTGCAACTACAGCAGGTTCAATTCCAGTCAGAAGAAAGCCTGTACCAAGTAGTAGCAAGCAAATCTTGTTTAACATAACTGTAGCTCTATTCTCCAGACATGTTTTCATACAAATTCAGTATCCCCAGCTTCTTACAAATATCAGTCACAATAGGGTTCCCATCCTTCCCTCACCTTCCACTTTTAAGACTTACCACTAGCACTGAGCATTACACTTTTGGGTTCAAACATACAACTCCCCTTTCATCACCCCCCACTCCAAAGGATGGGTGGTTTTGTTTGTTTGTTTCAGATACCCACCTAGGAGTCCCAGGCTTATTTGGAAGAAGGGTGAGAACTAAGCATGAAAATGTGATGATGTTCTTACGTAACATTTGGAGCTGATGCACTCATGTATTTCTATGACATTGCACAGTGCTACATGGGTGTTGGAGTTCAGGACCCCATAGACTAGTCAGCCTATACTTGACAGAGGAAGCCGTACCTTTTACTCACTTTGTTTTAGCTGCACGGCCAAGGGTATTAAAGAACAGCAGGCAATGTTTCCAAAATCTCCATACTAGCTTATGCCATTAGCCATGCAAGAGCTGCACTAGCAAAAAGCCACAAGAGAACAAACTGGTTTATGCCAGCAGAGGTCAGTGGGTGACTCTCTTGCCAAATGCATCAGATGCAGAGAACTACGCCTTCACATTGCACATTACAGGTAAGGTTTCAAAGCTAGCTGTACTCCCTTACCCGACAACACAAAGCCATTCTCCAACTAGATGCAATTGCTTTGCCCTTTTTGATCCCTTTAACCTCTCTGAGCAAATGCTGCTGCTATGCTTTGTATTATCATGTCCTTGCTTTCCTCTAAGATTTATATTAGATGTAAGATTTTTAACACACAAATAGAAGTTATCCCAGCCTATGAAGCTGGAAAGGCAGAGGGAGTTGTTTCCAAAGCTAATGCCTATTTTTAAAATTTCCATTGCGCCTCCCTACACTAATGTAACTGGTCAAGCAGCAGAGCGTGCTGCTCTGGAATGTACAGTGTATGTTACCTTCGCAGCCTGTGAAGTAACTCTTTAATGCTATTTTTGTAGCTTACACATAATGAAAAAAACATTTTGCTTCACAGGTAAGAGAAAAATCCTTCTTTCAAGGGAATGCATTTGAAGAGACCTAACACTTCAACATATGGCTTAACTAAAAAGAAAGTGAGACTGGGAAGAACCAAAAATATATATTAATATAAATTACTCTAAGAGAATCTTCTGATAGTAAGGAGAAAAATGGTTAGTTCCATCTGTAGATACCATATCACTGTAACAAAAAGTGGACTCATAAGCAAGCTTTGGGTTATATTTACATATTTAACATTAAAAAGAAGCTATCAATCACCCTTCCAGTACAATCACTTCTCTCAGACTATTACATAGGTACAAATGCCCTTCCCATCTACTCCTAAGAATGCACAAGGAACAAAGGACCAAGAAATTTGAGTGCAATTTGCCCATTAGTCCTTTCTAGCAATTATAAATTATACCAGGTTTTAGAAAAAAAAAATAGAAGTCATATCAAACCTAGATGCAAGATCACCTGCCCTAGCGCTGAGAGTAGTGAGAGAATAATCAACTCAGTCTTTTTCAATAATGAATTAAGTCATTCTACCTCACATGTGAGCTTCATTCTTCTGTTCTTCCTTTAACAGTGATTTCCATGCATCTTTGTTTTCAAAACTATCCAACAGTTAGACTTTTCTCTGCATCAAGAATCTCAAATTGCCACCCATTTGCTGTAGATATAAACCATGAGCTCTTTGTCAGGTTAATGTCAACAATAGTTAAGTAGCTGTGGTACAGAGGCTTGGGGAAAAAGTTGTATTGAGACATCTCAGAATCATGTAAACATTAAAGCTAACATACTACATAGATTAAATACAGATTTATTCTAATGTCACCAGCAGTGTGATGAGAAGTAAGCATCTATTCAAAGCTTTTGGTGAGAGTAATGAAGTAAGAATTTTACCATTAGGGAGTATCCGCGGGCAGCTCAGACGCTACTTGATCGCTTTGCTGTTTCCTCCCTCTCAGTACAGGTTTGGTGGAATCTTCTGCCATAATCTCATTTAACTCCTCTCCTTAGACTCAAGCTACAGTGACTCCAGCAAGAAGCACGAGTATCAAAAATGGTCTTCTGCACTACCAGCCTGCAGTCAAGGTCCCTAGTTAATTCTCTGCTCCAGCACACAGCTCCTGAGAGAAGTTTTTAAGAGTCCTAAAATGTAAAGGGGGGAGGCATCTGACTTCTGCTTGTGTCTATAATATCCTCCTCTCCATCTCAGGATGGATGTAGGCATCTAGTTTAAAAAAAAAAAAAAAAAGCTGAAGGGTAAGCAGTTGGTACAGTTCTGACTGTCTGCATCTCGCCTGAACTCAGCAGCTATATATTTACATCATCCCAAGTTAGTCATCAGGTACCAAACAATTCAATCCAAACAGCATGACTATCAAAGCAAGCCCAGTTCAGGGACACAGGACTGGGGAGAGAAAGATGTTGTAGTCACACTGCTTCTCCATATATGATGAGAACAACTGACTCCTGTACTTCTCAACAGTACGTACAATAGTTTATCTGAAAAGTGGTAAAAACTAAGTACAGCTGTAATGGGCTTTTTAAGAACAGTTAAGAGGCAAAAAATTCCAACCCAGAAAACTTTTATTTTTAAAATAAAAACCTTCATACAAAACTTTGTAGACATGAAGAAATCTTAACACAGCAGTCTCCAGGATACAAAGCAAGGGTTTGCTTTTAGCACAGTCCTTTCACACTCTAACAATCAGAAGGTAATCCAGCAATTAGAAAAATCACTTATCTGTCAGAACATGTACTTCTAGAGTTCCTTCTTCATGAAATGTACCTAGAGGGTAGAGCACACTCCACCTTAGATTGCACAGCTATTCTCACTACAGAAACAAAGAGGACGGGAGATTTTCAATAGCACAGATGATTTATGAAACAGACCTGCAAGTCTGAGGCATAAGTATCTTGTTTCCAAATTCTTTTCTCCTCCCTCTTCCACACACACTGATATAGTTCCCAGAAAGGTATAAAACATGGATCATTATATACACACACAGTACAAATACTGTGCAAGCAGAAGGGGTAGAAGTCATGTTTTGTTCTAGTGCTCAATAAATCCAAGTTGATTCTTCCTACTATTCAACTGTACATCATGTATAACATTGCATTCTAAATCTTATACAAAGCTTATATAGTCATTTCCATTACCAAACTAAGCGCAATTATACACTGTGGTTCTCCAGATGCAATTTTCATGGCACCTTATGCACTCATTGCTGTACAATAGAAGACAGCATCCGCACAACACTACTCTTCAGTTTTTGCTGTACTCGTGCTTCATTAACAACATCATGCAAAATATCCTTCTACAATCATGCTGAGCCAGATATAAATAGAAGTATGGATGGACTGTTAAGGAGACCACAGCACTAACCACATTTGTAAGTGCTCACAAACTGTATGCAACCCTTCCATCTCCCTTTTTATTTATTTTTAAAAGCCTTTTAATCAATTGTTCTTCCTTATCTGTTACCACAACCAGGGTATGTCTTTTGAGAACATTATCCCTTTATGTTTGTGCTGCTCTATGCAAGTGAAAGAATAATTCACTTTAAGCTGGACTGTAGCTTAGAAAGTCCTTGCTTTTTCATTTTGCTTATAGGTAAAAGAAAATTGAGGCTTCTGATTCCAGTGACTGTTTGTCATTGCCCCTTTTCCTGATAAGAGTTCAACAAGTTGCCACCTTTAATCCACTTGTAGCTGGCCAACAGCCACATAAACCACTACTCCTCTACTTAGCCAAGCATACTTCTTTCCCAGGACCAGGGCTGATTCTGCACAGAGGCAATTCTGCGGTTGGCAGCAAGAGCAGGGAAAATAGGAAAAAAACAAAAACAAAAAATAGTAATTTAACAGTGGTCACTTTGTGATGTATACCAGCACTTTCAGATTACTGTCATCACTAGACAACTCTAGTGCTGGCGCTATGGAAGCTTTCAGCAGTGGCCTCCTCTCATCTGAGAAAACACAGAACAAAAGTACCTACACCCAATCGCTTCTGCTACAATTGAAGTCACTCAGCAGAGAATCTCCTTCAAAATGGCCAACGTGCACTTTAAGTACTCTATAAAACCAAATGTTAATGCTTGGAGACTGCTCGACTGCAACCTTTAGGGCTTCCTTTTTGAACTTAAGAATGAGTTGCTGTTTTAGAGAATTGTTAGCTTCTATTTGATCGTTTATGTTCAGTAAGAGTCTATTGCAGCAGAAGTTGGCCAGGAGTTAAGCACACACCTTTCCCCGCTTGGTTCTGTGGGGAACAATGCCCTGAATGTTCAGAACATCTATATCTTTTTGTGATCAACTTCAAAGCATAAATAAACCTGCAGCACAGATTACTGCATGAATAGAACTTCAATGGCTTAAAGCCCCATCTCCTTTCATGAAAAAAAAAAAAGTTGTTGGCATGAAAGCAAGGACTGATGCTATCTGGTTTTCTGTTTTGCAAAAGTTGTTTAAAAAGAAAACAATGGCCTGTGGGCAAAGACCTTCATTAAACAGTTTCTCCAAGTACGATTTGCACTGAGATACACTATTTTTACCCAAAAGGGGAGGGAACAAAGGCACTGGCTTTATAATCTCATTTGATTAAACAATTCATTGTAGGCAATAATATGGCATTAGTGAAAAAGTACATAATTTAAAGGCAGTCACAGCTTCAGTCTTCCATCCCAAGTTCTTGTTTCAGACTGAAAGACAAGTAGAAACTTGA
The DNA here is from genome assembly GCA_013399115.1 of Anseranas semipalmata. NCBI lineage: Eukaryota > Metazoa > Chordata > Aves > Anseriformes > Anseranatidae > Anseranas > Anseranas semipalmata. The sequence continues at coordinate 418,713 of VXAA01002996.1, read as the reverse complement.
GTTAGTGTATAGCAACACACTGTTTGGAAACCCTTTAGACAAAGTAGTGGAGATCATGACAATAAACACAGGTCAAGTTAAAAGCAAAAAGACAGAGTGGATATACCACTTGTTTTGGGTAAGAACTAACATGCCAAAAAAGTCTTGTGGGGAAAAATCTCAGATTCCAAAGACAACATGGACTAATCTTGAGATATCTACCTGACAAACAGGTGTGAGAGGAGAGTTCTCCTCTCCCAGCTTTCAGCTGCTTATCCCACTTAGAGCAGTGCCATGCCACTGACACAATGGCATGCTTACCTTTTTAAGTAGGCATGGACATTATCATAGCCATGGTACTTGGCCAGATAGACCAGGACTCCTGTAGCACATCGCCCATCTCTCTGTCTGCAGAAGCTACAGTTGCAGATTCCACGACATGGTGGGCACCTCCAGGTCTAGACAAAAGACAGACATCGTTTTTAACTGAATTGGAATGCCAGACATAATTCACAACTGTGACGTAAAAGAGGATCCTGCTCTCCATTTAGTTTTACAGTGAACATCAGTGCCGCAGGAGTCCTCTAAACCAGTACAGAGTCTGGAAGGTATTAAACTCTCCTTTGCCATTTTTGCACATAACCACATGAAGCATTCTACTCTGCTCAACTTCTGCACCATTTCCATAGCCCACAGTAGCAACCCTTTCCTTGTTCATGATACAATTCTTTTCCATACTGCATTAAGCACTAATACGAGGTAAAATAGAGAACACTATTCTGATGTTCAAATACAAGAACATTTCGTCAGCTGCTCTGCTTTCGTAGTTTACCCCTGTAAATAAAACTGCACAAGTAGTAACTATTTCTGTCATTCAGCTGGAATCAAACTGAGAACACATTATGTATTACAGCACTGCAAGCAGTTTGCCTGCTAGAACTCTTTAGCTATGAGTAACAAATGTACCTCTCTGCTCAAATTAAGCACAATAAAGCCAATGTTCAAAATTGTCTTACCGGATCCAGTAATGCCGTTCTGACATCTTCCCCGTACCTATTGCGGAGGCATGGCCCACAGAACTGGCCCCGTACTCCTATGCAATCAGGGTTACGACAATTTGTCTTGGTATCTATGGTTTTTTGGCGACACTGATGACAGGTTGACCCCTACAATACAGGGAAAGTAATTCAGGAAACAAAATATTAAAGATAACTCCTTAGTTAGGGTAATAGAGCATTTAATAAGCAGTCTTTGGCAGCTAGCAGTGCTTATCCCGAAACAGAAAGCCACCTCACAAATTTGAATCAAGACTATTTTAACATTACATCTTCAGTGTCTGTTAACAAATGCTTTCACAGGCTGGTATCGCCTAGGCACTATAGTTGTTCCAGGGCGAGAGAAAACCAACTGGCTTGGTAAAGGCCATTCTATAAATTCAGGGAAAGATAGGAGATGATGTTTCAAGACCTCAGGCATATTTCACCCCAAAATCACATCCCTCCTCTCAGGGAGGAGGGAGTCTGCTCTATTTGATGCTAAACCACAAGCAGGGAATAACAAGCAAATGATTTCACAAAGTATGCATTTCATAAAGTTAGAATATACTTACCATGGCCCTGTTATACACTTTCTCTCTTGCAGATCCACAAATGTTATTCAGCTCCTCCTCTGTTATCTCCTCAACTGGGCGCACAACATGTGGAAAAGCCATGGCACCACGGTGACCCCTCCTGGGAGTTTGGGCATCATGCTGGATAACGAAGACACAAAATTGTTCGGATTAGGTTCAGCAAAAATTCTACACAAACAAAATGGGAATCTTCAAATCAATAATCTCAGATTATTGAGACTTCAAATCAATAAGTCTCAAATACTCATTCTATATTTAAACAAGAGAGAGAGATCTTTGCAAAAATATACAATACATATGCTGCTTTAGCATCTGAAGGGTGACAGATCAAGTGAAATGCCACTGGATCTTGCTTAATTTCTGGTGGAGTACAGAGGAAGTAATTCCTCCAGGATAAGGTGCTCTGAATGACTTTCTGTTTTCTTGAAGGGATAGAAAACCACCTTCAATAGCAACCTGCAACTGGAGAACTAGAATCTCAACATACCTCCAAGTATTCATCAGACATCTTCCGTCTTCTCACTAGGAGGTACCGGTCATCATCTTCCTCTTCTGGTAAAGGAGTAGGAGGACCTTCAATCAGAGACCTGGATCTTGTGTGAGGCCGAGAACTTCGGTCTGGGTTCCTCCTCAATGCACTTCTGGGAAATGAACGTCTTGGAAGTCGCTTTGGCCCCTGGTAAAATTTAAAAGCCCCTAATTAAGCAACAGTTCCTGTCCCCACTATGCATTCTTCCTCCAAAAGACATGCCTGCCTTCTTTCTTTCCCAAAGAGTTCTTCCCCCCACCATCAGAAAACACAAGGTAAAAACATCCTAGGCAAATTCATCTTGAGCGTACCACTAGCTACAGAGAAATAGTCAAAAGCAGCATGTTCGTGTCCATGCAGATAGACAACAATTCCCACACAAAGCAGCAGAACTCATGTCTACGAGAAGTTTCCACCCTTATTGTTACTCCCATCCTCACACACCTCACAGATAAATTAGTAGCGAAATTCATTACGTCGCTGATTCACAATCCTATTACTTCAAGGACCTGGTTAGGCCACATGTTAGTTTTTTTTTTTCCCAAGGCTTCAAAGTCACAGAATATTCAGACTTGAGTTTCAAAGCTTTGGCTGCCCCCCTTATCTCTAGCTTTTGTATAAACATGCATTTACACAGCATCTCATTCAGTTTTATTGGCCTGTGGAGACATCTAGACCTTTATAAAATTGAACGGATTCGTTCATACAATGCCAAATCAACAGAGAATTGCACAATGAGGATGTCTGTTTTAGTAAACAATACAATTCTGAACTGGACTTTGATTTACAGAGTTTATTAAGATTTTTTAATAAAAAGAGTCCTGTTTTGTAATGCAAGAGTTTGAGATTCAGAAACCTGAAGGCAAATATACTAAGTTTATACTTACATGACTGGCAGTTGGGAATGATCTTCTCCCACCAAAGATACCAGAAACATTTTGCAACTCAGCCATCAGTTTTGCAAGCTAACAATAGAGAGGAGAAAAAAAAAAAAAAAAAAAAAGGAAGTTTGTGTGTTATTACAGACTATTAGATTAGGGTAATTGGCTAGAAGTACAATTACTTGAAGGAAGTGTAGCCATTCAACTTTTTACTTTTATGTCTCGTTTTTATGTTCTAGAGACTACAGGTAATTTGAAAACACTCAAACTTAATAGGCTGCAAGCCTAAACAAAGAAGAGGCCTTCAACATAAGGATTTTTACTAAAGGACTTATCTCAGCCTATGTATTATCACATGCCAGTGAACATAAAGTATCAGATTTAAATATTAGGAATGTAAGTTCCTCTAACAGAAATTATGTGAATGCATTAAGAGTTAATTTGAATAACCAAAGAAGTCTCCCAAGAATCAAGGCAGAGGGAAGAAGGGGGGAAAGCAGGGGAGACACTGAGTACTTGCCATTGCTTTGTTTTCCTTGATGTTTAAAGCTCTTTTTTCTAAAAAAACTGCGCCCTTTTCTTCAGAATCAGAGTCTGAATCTTGAGCAGGCAACAGCTTTTCAGGAAGAGCTTCCATCTCAACCTTCCTCCTTTCCGATCTTCGATGTGGAAACTTCATAGCTACTTTCAGAGGAATAGGGTACTTCTGCGTTCTCTGAGCTACCTCACTTTCAGCACTTGTATCATTCTCCTCTGAATCCGATTCCAGTTTCTGTTAACAAATCAGAATAAAAGTGAATAAATCCAAATGAGTTGCTCCGCAATTAAGTAGTTTGACTTTTTTTTTTTTTTGTTTAGGGGTGGTTAAAGAAGCAATCTCGCTGAAATATAGACTTTTGCTTGGAAGTTTTCAGCCCTAGTGCTCTAATATTTAAAAAAAAAAAAAAAGGCAAAAAACTTTGTGGGAGAGCCACACTGTACCACAACAGAAAAAGAGCTGGTTTCACTTGCAGCAGTTTTAGCTGTCACTTGCAGGTCTAGTAGCAAAGGTAATTTGTGTGTGAGTTTGAGAAAGAGAATAGTCTTTTAAGGGCTCGATTTTGCAACATACTGTGTTTGGTTGTAAAAAAAGCCATTACACAGCTCTTATCACAGGTCATACCCAAGTTCGTAAGCTGTGAAGGATATCATTGATAACTGTGAGATTGCTGGCAAGTGAAAACTTCCTTCTAATGCTAGTCAGTGAAATAATGATGAATAGAACCCCAATAGTTTCTTATCTTTGAATTCTGATACCTTATTAACGACTTCTGCAAGAATCAAGGGTCCAGTGAAGACAAGAAATTCATTTCTTTAGTTAACATTTTGCGATAGGCTTTTAGTTTTAGACTCAGTCTTATTTTGGTCATAGACATCAACAGGTATCCTGCTTCAGTGCATAGGTTTTCATTGGTCTCAAATGGCAATTCTTATTTACACAGGGTTTTATTAAGCCACATCTGTGGTTCTGGTTGCTCATTTAAGCGTAGTTATTGATTCCTTTTTCATACATACTTATTCCAGTGTTGTTTCCTACTTGTTCTCCTTACTGCTGTGTATTACCTAACTCAAATATGCATCTTCTTCCAACCAGATAATAACCTAGTTATTCCTCAGCAGGTTCTGAAGTTACAACAGAAACTTATTTTATGCCGAACATGGTAATTTTTATTAACCTGATCTCGCACTAAAGTCAGGATTCCACCACCTATTACTGTCTCTACAGTGCTCAAGTAGTCCAGCATTTCCTCTTACACAAGCAGTACAGCATTTCCTAATACACTGTAAGAGTGCAGGTCTGACTGCATGTCAGTATACACAGAGATTTTTCTAAGGTTTGCTGAAGTCCATGAGCTAGCATCACGTTTTGCATTGAAGAAACCAAAAATGTTACAGTCTAACAAAGAATCACAACCAACAAGGACAGTTTCAGGAAGTATTATATTTCTCAATCATATGGCAGATTTTATTCTGATCTTGCAAAACTCAGGAGCTTGGGAGCTCTTTAGGGAAACAAAAAGCAAATGCAACTATGGCTACTTAGACTGATGGTATATTACATTAAATAAAACGATGGTTCTTTCTGACAACATTTGGCTTTGAAGCTGCTATTATTTTTCATTTAAGAATGTGTAAGGATTCAAATTTAAAATTGCCAACCGAAATCAACTGTCTTACCAATGCACCTTCAATCTCATTTTCTGAAAAGCCACAGAAGGATTCATCATCAGACGCTTCATAAAAGATTTTTGCCAGTTCTTCTGTAATATCCGATCTAAACTTGCACTTCTATGAAGAATAAAATATCCTTTAACTTTAGTTGTACAGAAAATAATTCACATTTACAAATGCAATACAAGCAAATAGCTTTCTTAATAAAAAAAAAATAGTTAAAGGGATTTACAAGTGGTTTCAAAACTGCAGTTGCAAATTATCAGGCATGTTAGGTTAGGTGACATTTCAAAGGCTAGAATAAATAGCTAATCTGCTTCCAACAATTACCACCTAGAAGCACAAGCGAACAGTGACATGAAATTACAGCATATAGCATAGGTTTATAAACTACCATACAAAAATGTAAGCAGAGCAAACAGCTTTAATCATGCACAAAACATGTGGGTCTTTACCAGCACTGCACATTCAGTTTTATTTGTTCTTGTACTGTACTTACTGTGTTTGCAAAATTATCAGAACCAAAACTGTCACAACTGTCATCAGAGGATGAGGATGTTTCCATGGGAATCAGTTTTGTATTTCGGAATGCCGTGAAGTTTCTCCTTCCCCAACAACCTCGGCGCTGCAAAAGAACAGTGACAACAGCATTAATAAAGGAGACCAACTGTAAGACACTAGCTTTTAGACACACTCTTAAATTGAAGTTTAGGAGGTTTAAACGTTTTTAAAAACTTAACATGCTTGGATACAATACAAAATGTCTCACACCAGCAGAATCATCATCATCATCAAAAGAAGTATTCCCAATGTTAGAAATGGGAATAAGTTCTGCTCTGATACATTTCCGATCATCATTATAGATGAGTTTTGTTCAGTATTTAGAAATATTTTTATGACTGCAACGAAGTGGAAAGGTATAGAAAAATCATATTCTTCCCCACTCATTATGGACTATACAGGAAACAAGTACAAGCACACAAGCAGTGTCTCTAGAAATCTGCTTTGATTTATTAATTGCTTTCAATTTAAGGCAAATACCAAAAACACTGTAGCTGTTAAGGAATTAACTAAGAATCACGTCTGCACAGAAGAGGAGGTTTGAAACAACCGTTCTAGACTCAACAGCCTGCCGTTTTGTTAATTTCTACTAGTAGGTTGAAACTCCCTCTGTGATGGGCTTTGGCTTTTCGCTTCCCAGGGCACCCTTCTACCCACGGTTACCCCTTTCACCTCCCGGGGCGGCGACCCCGAGGCCAAGCCCGCGCCCAGCCCAAGGCGAGCGCTCCGCTATTACGGGTTCAGAAGCCCGGGGCCAGGTATTTTATCCGCACAGCTTAAACAGTAACCAGCTCGAGCGACCCGGAGACACCCGCCCTCTTCCCAGCGCCATTCACGGCCGCAAAGCAACACCCGCTGCAAGGGCCGGAGCACATCTGAGGCTTGGCCGCACTTCAAAGTTTCCCTGGGGCCGACCCGGAGCACGAACCCCCGCCCCCCCAC
>VXAA01002996.1:366540-396975 GCA_013399115.1 Anseranas semipalmata | reverse complement strand
AAAAAAAAAAAAAAACAGTTAAAAGCATTCAGGAGTTTTTTTGTTTTGTTTTGTTTTTTTTAATCGGTGCACATTAGAGCAGCGTTCTAAGCAGTAATCGAGCTGTATATTTTTTCATTTATTGTGTGAGCTATTATCAAGTGGAGCTTATTAATAAAAACAATCAATTTAAATAATAGCAAACAGAATGTCCTGTGCATTAACAAAGCTTCTGTTGCTTACAGTAAAAGCAGTCTAAATGCTGGCTGGTTACTTACAGGCAGGTTCTGAAATAAGGTAAATGCCCAGTGACACTGAATTGCAGATGTTCAGGGCTGTACTGCCTGTGATCAACATGTTGATGGGTTTCAGTCTTTGGAACCCATCACTGCATGAAAGAGGGAGTTTTAGAAGCATGTAAAAGTTCTAAAAACACGTCAAAAAAAAAGGAAGAAAAAAACCAGACAAATCACATGAAGTTTCAAATCGGAACATTTAAATCACTTTCTCTTCTTGAAAAGGAAAGTAATTTTTTCAACATTCTCATCTTTAAAAGGGGTAATAAATTCAGAGGACATAACATGGAATTAAAACAAGAAAATATAAATTAGTTCCTTCTCTTATTTTTCTATTGTTAGCATTATTGTCACCTTAAAAGAGAACCAAAATACCTAACTCCTATTATGATACAAATCTGTTTAAAATGTGCATTTTATTTAAAAGCTGTCAAGAGACTGAGCTTCCGCAAGCACAAAAGTCGACTGCTGTGGTATTTTAATGTCTTTGTTTGAGATCTGTGAATTTGTGAAAGCTTTAAGGCTGTAAATACCTGTGTCATCTTTAAAATCTCTACATCAGGTAGGTTAGTGTTGAATGTCACATCTTTTATGTAGGTTATTGCAATTTCATCCCCATCCATCTCCATGTACATTTTCCATTTACAATCCTATGAATAATAAAAAAAAAGAATGTTGGATTGTTAGAATACAAATAAATAATAATAATAATAATAAAACACAAAATGAAACAAAAACAAAAACCAAGACTAACCAAACCCAGCATAATCCTCACCATATGGGGAAAATAAAATAAAATAAAAAAATAACAAAGGCAAGGAACATAAACATATTTTAAGGATAAGCACACTTTCCAGTGAAAGTGTTGTTAATGGAAAACCCTCAGGTTCTCTGGCTTGCTCCCCGCTGAGCTCACCCTGAGAGATAACTATCGTTGCCACGCTGGCAGGTCTGGCTGCCTTCTGTGGTGCCCTGAATTGCCAGGAGGCCGGTGGCACTTCACCCACCGGCGCAGACAGCCCGCTCGAGCAGGAGGTGGGAGCTCCGCATGCCCGCGTGGCAGCGGAGGCACAGCGTGCCCACTGGGAGCCATCACCCAGAGCCACAGCCGGAGCTGGCAGCCAGCCCTCGGGACATCTTCCCGGAGAACCCAGGAATGAAGGACCAGAGGGTCTGAGCAATGCCATTGAGACAGTTGCTCAAATAATGGGCAAGAGGATGAGCTGGTTATTGCAGCCCAATTATTCCAGATCCTGAGTGCCCAGCAAGGCATGGAGCATCCTCAGCTCTCGCTCACCTCCAGCAGCACTGTGAACTGTAAGGGAGCTCAGCTTAGAAAACAGCAAGTCTAATAGACCAAAGCAATGAAAGGTATCTTTAAATAATCCCATGAGCAGAACATGGGACCAACATCCAGCACTTTGCATGCGAGCCTGCAAGAGGTTGATGGCTCTGACCGCATCTTGTGTGGCCTGAGCACAGGGACCAGGGTCCCTGCCCATGGCCAGGGCGGTTCCCACTGGGGACAGCGGGCACTGGGGAGCGGAGCTTTGCTGGTGTGCCCAGCAGGCACTTTTGGGATTTTATAGTGTCCAGCGCACTGAGCTCCTCCAGAAATCAGTCTCCTGAGGGATAAGGGATGGCTGAAGTGAAGCGGAGCATTTCCATCTCTGTGCAGCCAGGATGGGGACTGCCCTTTGCAGAGGCAGGAGCCCCTCCAGATGTGCTCGGGGTTCAGGAGGGTCCCCATGTGTCGCTGGCCAGGCAGGTGCAGTCCCAGCATTTGTGGGAGACAGTCATATCCTCAGTGCTGCTCAAAAAATGCAAAAACTTTCAATGGGGACACAGATGGCCGCTTAGGGCCAAGGGCTAGCGTAAGCAGTTATTTGCACACACAAATGTACATACAGCAGCCTAAGAAATACCCGTTTGTACATGTGATTATCTGCTAGTGTTTGCACGTGCATCTCTCATAAATGTAACGTAGGAGCTCAGCTCTCAGAAGTCTCAAAGCTTTCAATCAGGCATTGAATTGGCAATTCCAAGATAAAAGAAAACTGGAGTATAATCATTTCCAAACCGCAACAACAAATTATGCTTATGAAAGCATTTGGCCCTGTGTGTCCATCTGTCCCCATTGAAAGCTGCTGCATTTTATGAGGAGAGTGGACATGTGGGTTGGCTTTTGCATCGCCCTGGCGAGCGACGGGCACTGCAGTCCAGTGGTCAGGGCACTGGCCTGGGGCTTGGACGCACCAAGTTCAGCTTCCAGTTCTGCCATCATTTTCCTGCACAACCAGCTAAGGCGCTGAAGTCACTCTGTGCCTCCATTTCCTAACCATGGACCATACCACTTTGCATGTCCTTTTTCTGTCCTGCTGCTTTAGGCTGTGGGCTCCTCTGTGGTTATGCTTGTCTCTTGCCAGGTAGGTGCAGCAAGATGCACAGGCCCTGACGTCAGCCGAGGACTGTACGTGCTATGTGACCAAACAGAAACAGCAGAGCAAGTTGCCTTTGACTCCTCCTCACCTCTCAAACTGTGCTCCTCTTCCTGCCTGCACTGTCCTCCTTGCCAGACTGTTTTGCAGGCTTTTCTAAATTTGTGCTACCTGGATTCCCTATTGCAGACCTAAACTGAGGTTAGAGACAAGATGCTTGATGACACTTACTAGTTTGACAAAAACACCTCAGCTAAGTGAAGAACAAAACATTGACATAAAACACTACCACCCAGCTAATTCAGCGCATCTCCTGCCATGAGCCAGTGCCAAGCACCGAGCACGAGAGCTGTCTGGTGCCTTGTGCCAGGGCTCCCACACCTTCACGGCTCGGGGTTCTGTGCCCCATACAGACCAAGTCTGGAAAATACCAGCTTGTTTCAATAAACCACGTAAATCAAACTCCCATGTTTAAAGACAAGGCTGACAGACTGTAAATACAGGGTCTAGCAGGCAGTGGGCACCTGCCAGTGCCCGGCCCCTTGCCGGATCAGCCATGCACGCAGGAGCCCTCTCCGTGCGGTAACGAATCAGGCTGCCCCACGCAGCTGTGGATGCACGAGCCTTGCACAAACACCGCCTTCCCCTGCTATGAGCCACAGCTTCAGAGGCAGAAACACGCTCACCCCTCCTTAAAATCCAGCCCCCAAACCTTCCATCCTCCCTGGAGACCTCTCCAGGCATACCATGCAGATACTGAAAGAGCAAATGACAGCGCTAAATTTGCATGTGGTCACTTGAAAATGTGCGTCTTATTTGGAAACGTTTTCACTTTGCATTATTGCAAAATAGTCAGCAGAGGGGGGGAAGAGAAAGAGAAAAATAAAAAGGAGAGAGAGAGGAGAGGCTAGGAAAAAAAGGGAAAACAGAAAATATAGAAAAGACAAAAAAGGAAAGAGAGGGAAGGAAGAAAGGAAAAGGAAGGAGAAAGAAACAAGCTTGGTGCCTTCAGAATCAAGATCTTGGGAAATATCTAAGATAAGTAGTTGGCTACTTTTCTTAAAAACTTGTTCTGCTCAGCTACACAGGAAATAATGCTAGATTTGTGACCACAAAATGGGATATATTTCCCTGTTTTCCAACTGATTTTTAGGTTCTTATTTAACAATGAATAGGAGAGAGAGAGATGCTTAATCACATAAGCAAAAATTTGGCTACAATAACCAAGAATATGTATTTCAAATCTTTGATGAATTGGAGCCATAAGATTTCTTGGATCAAGACCACATTTAGTGCCAGACTTACGTGGAAAAATAATTTGGAAATGGCTTTTTCAAAATGTCTGGTTGATAAATATACTTACACAAGGTGCTTCAAAGAGATTTCCCTGGACATCTTATAATTCAAACATCAAAATACATCTCAATATTTACCTGTTCAATTTTGATTTAAATAATTTTAGCTTTTTGTTTAAAAAAAAAAATCTAGTTTCATAATTGGGAGGCACAACCAGTAAAACTCTCGGTGGAAAACATTTCTGAATAACATTTTGACAAAGCTACTAAATCAGCAGCCTCGGCAAATGATAGTGGAAGCAGAAAAGCAAATCACATATGTATTTTGAGCCACTTCTCATCTTCAAAACAGAAAATAAGAACACTTTAAAAATTAACTCTCCTGCTTACTGTAGTGACGATACTCTTTTAACCCCATATGCACTAACATCTGTAACAAAAACTGAAAGGGAAATGAAAAAAGCTCAGGCACAGGCTTTAAACAACAAACATGTCTCCTGCAACAGCAGCTTCAAACTCTTGCTGGGGAGACACGTCGTTTTCCAAGGAGGCCCAAGTCCAGGATTCACTTTAAAATCAGCGGTTGCAATAAACTTTTTTTTTTTTAACCATTCAAGAAAAAACAGAAACAGCATTGTAGCAAGCAACTGGATTTTAGAAGAAAAATAAGATGTAACACAAGATGAAACAAATATGAAAAAAAATGTTGGTCATGCTGGTACTAAAAGTAGTAGCATGTTGATTATTTAGGTCCCCAGAAGCTCCTTTACATTCTTAGCTATTATCTATCTCAGCTGCTGAAACCTGCTGTTTTAAAGGCATTAGAGTTGAACATCTAGTGACAGCACTTGGGTTATTTATCATTATGTATCACCCTGCTACACTACATTTTATTATTCTGGATTTAAAGGAAGATAACACAATTACGGTTAATTTGCTTCTCTTCTTTATATATATAGTGTCATGACCCACCACGGCTTTGTCCCATGAGATATTTTTAACCAAAAAGAAATCCACAAGAAACTCTCCGTAAAAATTCCATTAATAACCTCTTGTAGCGTGTATAGGTTGCAGGGTCTGGAACTAAGAATGTTTTAATCTCTTCAGCAAAACAATGTCTCATAATGATGTACAGGACTATTGCTGCACTGATGAAGAATCATACATAATTCAGCACCTTTCACTTGGCACCACTGTGATATCCTCATTAGCAGTGGCTCACAGTGGCTGTCAGATGGTGTCCATGCGAATGCAGGCATTATATTGTCTTTGAGATGTGCAGCTGCTTCCATGACACTGCCAGTATATAAAAACATGACGCCAGTTTGTTTTATTTAGTGCTAAACCTTCCAGTTTGTAAAAACAAGGCTGACACAGAGCCTGACATGAGGCAGTGAAAATAATTAGCTCTCATTTTCTCAGCCTCCTATTTCCTTCTCCCCGCTGTGTTCTCTTTCCACTAAACCACCACATGTCAGTCGAAATGGGAGGCAATTAGTGGGCTCATTTCAGTCCCCACAACTGTGCTGAAAAGAAAGTATTTATGATGGCACAATGAACAGCTGAAAGATTAAATAACATTTGCCTTTTGAAAAGAAAATGACTTCTAGCTAAATGGGCAATTTTTGATTATTCTCAAACAAGCTTAGAGTAGTTGGTTTTTAAAATACAAGAAAGGAAAATGAGTCATTTTTAGGTGAAAGAATCAAATAAAACTTGACACAGTAATGCAAATAACTGATGTTTTATTGCAAAATATGTAAATGTGTTATAGCCTTAACAATGGCTCGTGTCTCAGGTCAGGGCAGGCTGTTGCCAGCCAGGCTCCAGCAAGACAAGGTGGCTCCGCTGCCGGTTTTGTTCCACTCGTGAGGAAGAGAAAAACAGAGGCGGAGGGGAGGCTTTGCGAGAGAGACGCTCTTATAACGTAAAGAAACAAAGCGAGCAAAAGATGTGTTTATGCTACCAGCTCTGCCTCCCAGAAAGCCAGAGCCCTCACTCCTTGGCGAGGCAACAGGCCGTGGCGGGCTGGAGCCCGGCCTGGGGAGGCGCGGGGCCTTCCTCCTCCACCTGCACAGCCAAAATACCGCGCCGTGCCCTCAGGTAACGACATGGTTGGACTTTAGAGGCAGACGTGTGGAAAACATGGATCCCTTTGGTGACTGTCACGTGTGTGCCACCACATCCAGCCCCATCCTTCTGCGGGGTACTTCCCACCTAGTGCAAGAGGAAATGTGCCAGAGCAGAGCAGAGCGGGCACCGCGGCCCCACCGACACAGGGCTGCCTCCATGTGTCCCCTCGTGCAGACACAGAGCCTGGCCCAAGAAACCCTTCTGAACGAACGCACGAGGAGCTCGGGCAGCCCACGCTAAATGTCTGACACTGCCACTGATCTGCTGCCGGCAGACTGCACTAACAGCAGTTACTCTTGCTGGTCATATTTAAATATGGCTGTGGTGTTATTTTACAGCTTAGTTTTTTTTTTTTTTCCTTGACAAAGTATTTACCCCTTTACTGACTGCTTATTAAAGTCTGAGCAAACCTATGAGAATGGCACGAAAACACAGCCACTGTGCTGCTTGCATTAACTCAGCCTTTAGTACTGAGAGCATTGTGCCCTGAGGTGTAATTATAGAGACAGGCTCTGGATGATGAGGTTTTGAGGCAAGGTTAAATAACCCCACACTAGAAAGTCAAGCTACTTGCAAGTATCTTGCAAAGGAAGATAAAGACAATAGGATACAACTGAAAAATAATAAAACTGGATTCTAAAATTTTAGACCTAGGCCATTGCTTTATTTTTGCCACGTTTGTAATGTGCTGAGTACCTTAGCAAACTAAACCAGTGATGTTATATCACGTCTGTTTGAACTAGGAATTATTTTTAAGAAAGTAAAGAAGGGTTTTATCAGTGTTGATGCAGTGAGAGCGGGGAGAGGAAGAAGCAGTAGGAATGGTCTCAAGCACTTGTTAAATTGCATGCCACGTACAACTATTTTAGTACTGTTTTGTCCTGTAGTGCCACATTTTGCCAGCCCGTGTTTCTCCACATGAAGAGTTGGTCACAATTTCTCTGTGAAGTAGCCTTAATATTATATTCACTTTTGCACTACACATTTAAATAATAGCATTAAAATATATCCCTGTCTAGATATTTGAGGCTAGAAAACAGTTCACGCAGCAGATGGTTTTGATGAGGCTCTGCTCCTTACCTTGTCAAATGGAGGGAGAGGGGAAAAATAAGGCAAAAATGGTGAGCCAACTTCAAGGCTTTGTGTTTGGATGTAGGTCAGATTGTGCCACACTCGGTAAAAATGAAAACATTCAAAGGCATGGTGAAATCTGCCCTTCTGAGGACCAAAACTAAAGAATGCATCAACAGGAGACAAAAAGACTGTGAACCATCCTTCTTAAGGGTTGGATGATTCATCAGTGTGGAGCCGACACAGCTCAGACACCTTTCCCTGATTGGGAAATTTTAATGAGCCACCTAGGATGAGAAAGCCATTGAAAATTCCCTCTGCAGTTCTGCGAATCAGCTCAAGCCACAATTGCCAGGGTTTGTTTTTTACCCTCTTTGGTATCTTGGAGTTAATTGGTCCCCCCCCTTTTTTTTTAATTTGTGGAATAAAAATTCTTACAAAATGTCTAAAGCTATCACCTCTTTCAGCTCAGTGGGAATTGTATACGGAAAGGTCATTAAAAGGAAGTAAATGGAAGTAACCACATAACTTGAACTACAAGAGTTGGAAGAGAAACCTCTAAAAACCAGGTTAGCTTTGCAGCACTCATTCCTGATGCATTCGGAGAGCACAAAGGTCAACCAAGCTTTCATCACCTCCAAAGATGCAGCTAAAAAGGGAAGGAAACTGTAATGAAATGACTGCATCTATCAGCTAGTGGAAACCAACATAATCCCACTAGCAGATGCAGTTTAAATTAGATAACAAATCTGCGGATGGTAAAGTCGCATACTGGGAAGTCAACGTTTCATTTAGCATATAGACAAGGCTGAACGTTCACATGCCATCCTGAAGCATATTCATCAGGACCCTTGCTAAAAGGCACTGCCATTCTTAAGGCCCTTAAGTTTCACTGATGCTCCTGCCTGCTTATGATGAAGGTGAATTGGCTGTGCCTACGGGGCTCGGTGCAGCACCCCGGAGAGGCCACCTGTGTCATCTTTGGAGTCATTTTTGCACCCGAGGCAGTGCTGTGCTCTGACCAGCTGAACGCATCTGAATTAACCTGCACCCCATAAGTGGTTTCTGGGCCCTGGACCAGCTCAGCCAGCATTTTTATCTGGCATTCCACACCGAGGCTGCACCACACTAGTACTTTAGTTTGGATGGGGAGCATGGTTTTGTCCCATGTGTTCCTGTCCCATACTTCGGCAGAGCCACCTCTGGGTGCATGGGGCGGCTTGCTTCCAGGTGCAACTACCCTAGCAGATGTGCTACAGCCACTTGTGCGAGCTCAGCCCAAGGGACCAGGGCAGAGCCAGCTCGGGGAGAACCCCACCAGCGCCAGCAGTTCCCCTGCACGGCCCCCTTCCTGCTATGCTGCACCCGCTCCAGCTGTGCCAAACTCCACTGGCACATACAGCTGTAGCAGTCCACACACCACACTGCCCGGGGAACACACGTCCTCTGCTTGTAACCCAGATTTGAGCTTATTGCCTCTTTTTACTCATGGCTGAAACAGGAGAAATGCTTCTTAGGTAGGCAGCCTGTTATAGGGGCTGATTAGGGCAAAATTCCTTTGAGAAATTTATTTTTAAACTGATGTAGGCCAGCTTTCTAGCTGTAGAGATGGTGGAAGATATGATCCTGAGTGTTTCTGCTGACCCAGTTGTACAGGAACAGGCACCACTCTTATACAAAAATGGGACCATGAAAGAAGATGAACCCCTTCAATCATGGTTTCCTCAGTTATCTCCATTTCACAACAGATCTGGGTGATGGCAGTCACTTTAAAGCAGCCTCTAGGGGAGCTAGAAGATTGTATCCAGGGATTTTCAAAGAAGCAAGGTAGCCAAATTTTGTATATTCTATGAACCACAGCATGCTTTGTTAGCATTACGTTTAATGCGCTGCTCACTCAAACTACCTTGCGCACACTGACCATAGCACCCTGCCTGAAAGCTCGGTTGCTTTCCTCGTTCCAGTCCACTTTTAAAAAGTGGCTTAGCTCCAACATCTAAGTCAGGCATGGGTTATTAAACAGACCCTGGAAAGAAACCTGCAGCCCAGACAACCTCAGGTGACAAACAGCGTGTTCCCTGGAGCTGCAGCAGGACAGCATCACCGAGCGGGGTGGATGCCAGCGCAGGCATGCCTGGCGCACATGGCTGCAGGGAGAATTGCTTCCCTGGGAAGGGGCAGAACCGCACAAGGAGCAGAGAGCTCCGATAAGGAGGTCACGGGGAAGGCAGGACCAAAAGAAAACAAAAAAACAACTGAAAAGAGTGCCCTCCTCCAGCTTGTAATTTGGGATGTCAGAAACCTGTGAAAAAAAACATCAGCTAGCCCCATTCTCTAGTTACAATTCAGCTTCTGTCCCATAGACTTTGGAACACTGTTTCATGTGCAAATTTTGCTGTGGCAGCTAAAATATCTACTTGTCCTCAAACTCAGTAGGCATGACTGCAACCTGAATTTCTCTGCAACTCCCAGAGGTCTGTTCACTCCTCCTCTTGCTCTTTCCTGGGGCAAACTGCCCACCTTCCTGCACTACGGCTCACAGCCCATACTGGAAATAGAAGGGAGACATAAGGTATGACCTTTTAGTTCCGTGTGGAGTTGCACATGGGAGGGAAAGATAGACGCCTACAGAAAAGCAGCTGTACAGCATCATAAGCTACATGCATTCAAGAACACTGAGAAAGTCTAAGTCATTCACAGAGTGATAAAGAAGATTTTCATAGGAAAAAAAGTGCTCAAGATGAAAGAAACAAACAAAAAAAAAACGAAATCTCCAGACAAAAAGCAAAATGCTTTTTTCAAATTGATGAAATGATTTCAGTACGAGTCCAAGTTCCTACTAAGTACAAACCTAAATGCTTTCTCTGCAAGCACCACCAAGTACAGAAATCAAGAGACTTCTGCAAACAATATGCCCTGAAAGCAAAGCAGTCAGATAACACAAGATGAAAGTCAGCCACCCACAAGTTTGGGATGGACACACAATGCAGATTTGTCAAATACAAAAGGAAACAAATCCTGCTGTCACAACCCCTGACTCTAACTCAGAAATGCTTTGCACACCATTTTCACATAGATGATTAATTCTAAAACCCTTGAACTCAGAGTCTGTGGCAGGCTGGATAAAGAAAATGAAAGGCACGGGATAATCCTCACTCTCGAGAACAGGCAACGTGGTGGAAATGCTTTGCGGGAACATCTGGGGTTGTCAACGCTCCCGTTACATAGGCAAAAGGAGAGGTACTTGAACCGATGTGGCGTGGAGCTAAGGTTTGGTTAGGATGTGGCATGCCAGTAGCCGCCTGGTAGCACCCCCTGCACGGAGGTTTAGCTGTCTGCAGCGGGCTGCACCTTCCCTGGCGCTGCGAGGGAACAGAGCCACCCGCAGGACCTGTCCTGTCCTCCCTGGCCAGCAGCCACGCAGGCTGCGTCTTTTCTTCTCTTCCTGGTCACAAACAAGACACCACCTTTCTGCCGAGACAAACTAATACACGTCCACTGACATCAGGCGTGTGCCACCGCCCAACTGCCCCCCATCATCAAACTCCTCCATCTGAATAGGCTCTTCTGCATAAATGGATTGTTACTGCACACCCGTTGGGATAAAGGGAACAAAGCAAAAGCATGAATTACAAAAATGATGGTTAGAAAAATTGTTCGTGAGGAAACAAAAGCTTTCTTTCAAAGCTTTCTGCGGCACTGTGCTGCTCCTAGCCCACTCTCAGGCATGGTTGCCCATCGCTGGCTCAGCCCTACTTGCTACCTTGACATTAGTTCAGCAGTTTCCAAAACAAGAGGGTTCTTGCAGCAGATTATTTTTTTGTGTCCAGAAGAAACGGGACACCCTGGGTAGTGACTAAAAAGATAGCCAAGCTGATCCAACACGCCCAGCTTACCTTTGGACCAGTTCCCGGCTTTAAGTGGTAGCCAAAAACCAGTTCGAGGTTCACTACTTTCTCTATGTTTTCTTCAGTACCTCCTGCAGAGTCCTGCCAAAACAAGGTGAAGTGAGAGCTCACGTCTGCCCCAGCCCTCCAGGAAGCAGAAGCAAGGCCTTTTGTGGGAGCAGAGGTTTGCCTTTCCTATGTTACAAGCCTGCTGGGCAGCGCGAGGAACCCCTGCTCTGCCCTCATCACACCCGGGAGACGCTGGGTGGCTCCTGCTCCTTGCTGAGCCGCTCCTCCACAGCACGACGCCGTGGCAGCCACCGGCACTGGAATTACAGCCAGCATGGCAGGGCAGTGACGTCCAGGCTTTCATTTTCCCCTTCGGGGAACAGTGTTTCACTATATGTAAATTTGCTTTAAGTGGATTTCACTCTATAGCCCTGCAATAAATTATGACTAAAAACGCTCCTTCAGGCTTCGGAGTCTAGAATTGCTTGATTAGCTCCCAGAATTAAATCAGGCAAATATCTGCTCCAGCAACCCTGAGGTTCCCAAACACTCCCTCCCTTCGCCATGGTTCTTGTTAGGGAGATCAGAAAACCAACAGGTTAGCACAAGGCTAGCCAGACATTACAAATAATTCCTCTCCCTTGCAGTGTTACTAAACTGAGGAATGATGGGCTCGTTCCTCAGAGGTCTGCCTTTCTTTGGAGGTGAGCAGTCAGTGGGACTTGTTCAAAGGAATGGCTCTTAAAAATAATTTCTGATTAACAAGAGCAAAGAAATCTCAACCAGTAGCCTTTTAATTTAAAAGCACTGGTTCCATGACAAAATCTTGGAGTCTCATTGAAAAAGACTTCTAGTATCATACGACTTGTTCTGATGAGACCCATTGCTGCTGTTGACCCTCCACATTTGTCAAAGCAGTGACAGACCCGTGTGTGAGCGGCTGCCTTGCCCTCCAGCCAACAGTAGGAAAGTTGAGACATGAGACCAATAAAATATTTATACCAACATGAGAAGCACTTCTTATATAAACAATGAGACTTGCCTTAATTAATGGCGGAAAATGAAACAGATTTAGGTAGTCGTGGGTTAACTTCTCAATAGCAGTCTATAAAAAAAAATCAACAAAATCAGATGAGCATTATTCAGTATTTAATACCGCAAATACCAGCATGAAAAACAGGGCAGTTCAGCGTGCACTGTGCTTTTCATTGCAGATACATTAGGGCATGTGAGAGCAGTTTAAAATACAGCTCTGCTCTGGAAACTGTCTCGCTACATCGACCCCATTTCACATTCAGAGTCAGATCTGCTTAATCAGAAAAAGAGATGTTTAGGGGGTTGTTTTGGTTGTTTTTATTTATGCTCAATCAACCCAGGAAGCTGAAATCTTTCATTTTGGGCATTATTGACTTTATTAAGTTTCAATAATTTTCCCTGTAGGAAATGTAAATTAAAGATATCAGTAATGGTGTGTGCTATGGAAAAACAGCTGATGAGCAAAAGGGGAATAAATCTCTGTGACTTACGGAGATGAAGCTAAACTTGCAGGATTAGCAACTAGGATAGTAGTGTCTTTTTACTAGTAAATTGTGGCATAAAGTCATTGAGACCGAGCAGAATCCCAGATGGTGCTTTTAGAGAAATATTTTTCCAAAGCTGACTGCCAGGAAACTTAACTATCTCCTGTGGCTACAATATTAATACTACTACTGCTGTTGTGATCATGTTTTCCAGACCACAATTTTCTGAATTCATTACAAATATTAGGTATTCAAAAAAAAAAAAAAAAGAAACAAAGTTTTAAGAGCAAAGCAACCTGGCTGTCAATCAACCAGTTTAAAAGTTGTCTAAGGGAGTTTTGTTGGTCAAAGTAGGTTTTAAGTTATAGGCGAGATGTGAAAGTTAAGAAGTTCAGAGATTTAAGTTCAAAAAACTTTTTCCATATCTGATCCTCTCTTAGCTGTAGAGAAATTTTAGGGGAGAGCACTCTCTGAAGATATCCAAAGCTTTCTGCTGGATGAATGGCCCTCTTAGACAAATCCCCAGCAGTATTGTTTGTCCTGCCCCCAACAAAACTAAAATGTGGAGGAGTATGAAAACCATAGCACATTTTCACACCCCATAAAATGTTCAAGTTGCTTTGGGTTCCAGAGCCATATGAACCTTTAACTAGGTTTTTTTTTGGTACCAAACAAGCTCTTTATTTAGCTTTATAACTTTTTTTATTATCATTATTATTTCAAATTAATTAATATTACTGTAAAACTGTAGAATCCTTCTCAATACTTAGACTACAATTTACTTTAATGTTTAATATATACTATTAAGTACCTTTAAATGTATGATGTGTCCTCTGGAAACAATTCCCATGTCCTTTAAATCCTCTTCTTCTAGAAGAAGCAATCGTTTTCCAGTGATATGGTGTTCTTTAAACAAGCTAGCATATACGCTCATTTCACCAGAAGCATCGCCTTAAGATAAGAGAGGTTATTCAGAAATCCATAGGGCTTTTAATTGAGGGGAGAAAAAGATGAACAAAGGTATTTATATTCATGAATATGAACATGAAGGTACATATGAATAGCTTTTACCTTTTCTAGTAAGTTGTTGCATCCACAAAAACTGCAAAAAAAAGAGGAATCAATCTTGAAGTTCGTATTAGCAAAATTTTATATTACAGTTATTTGGAGCTCACAAGTATAATCATTCCTTTTTAAAATTAATTTTAAAAATATTTATAACTTTAGGTTAAAGGACTCAAGATTCTCCAATGTCAGTGATTGATTTTATTTTTTTACAACTGCCTTCTACTTTGCAGCCACATTCCTTAATTTATCGTTATGAGGAACAATAGGACTGAGGCAAAAAGTTTAGCAATCTGTCACACGATAAAAGGGCCGAAGCTAAGCCCTCAGTAGTAGCCAGGGCTATTTTGGCTTTTGCATGGGATTTCCAGACAGTCTTTCAATAAGCCTTAGCTAAACAACCCCATGTTGCACCACACACAAGGAGAGTGCTAAATGGGATGTTAAAATCACTACAACACAGTGACATGCTAGAGATAAATCACTGATATTACTTGCTTCGCATTTTAACTGAACAAAAAGAGTAAAAAGAAGGCTATACCCCTTAAAAAACCCTTAACCTTTAGTTAATTTCCATCCCAGTGGCATGCAGTGGAATAAAGCCTTCAAACCCATTTTGTCCTTGCCAGGACAAGTCTTGCTTAGACAGATCTTCCTGCAGCACGTCCACATTTCCTAAATGATCACTTAGGAATGCAGTCCTGGCTGCTGAAAACCCACAGCACAAATTATTTTTTGGGCATTGGAGAATGTGGCTGTTTTATCCGGGTCACTTAAATCCTTAATTTATCTATGGTCATTTTAAAGCTTTTCGGGGACACAAGTTTCACCAAGCAACTAGCAGTAAAATCTCACCTAGATATTCTGGTCTGGCTTTCATTCTCTCCTTACCCACTGTAATTTGCTAGAGCTCCAGCAGCGCAACGCTGACCACATTAGCACAAGATACTCACCACATCTTCTTCAGTCCATGCACAAATATCAAAGGAGGGCAGCAACTGTGTGAGAGATACGAATTGAAAAGAAAACCGTCTGACTATTTTTCTCCCCTCCACCCAAAGTTCACTCTGGCGGCCAGTTTTATTTGGTTCCTTTTCTCCTGCGAAGGGGAGGACTTTAGGCTGCGACTCCCATAGCGGGGTACCAGAGAGCACTTCACATGACTGACAGACCGAACCCTTGGATTCAAACCGATCGTGGGCTGACTCTCCAGCTATCTCGCCTCTCGTTTCTGATGCTATGGGAAGGCTTTTGCTTTTGTTACAGACTTGATACCACCTGATTTCTGCAAGGAAAATAATGCTGTGATTATGACACTCTCCAGAATGACAGGTATTTTCTGCAGAAAGAAGTAAAACTGCACTAAACAGCAGTGAAAGCAGAATTTGGAGTCAGGCCACTGTGGCTAGTAGTCCTGTAAGGACAATTCTCCTTTGGTTTCTGCCATCACTTTGCAACTGCTTGCCTGAGGCTCTGAGTGCAGAATTCCCAACCCCTCCAGTGCTGCAGCCAGCGTATGGTACACTTTGTTGTATGTACAACGGCGTTAGCTCTTGAAGCATAAAGGAAACCACAAAGATGCGCAGGAGGATGGAGGCGAAATTCTGGGATGATTTGAAAGCTGACACAGTAGAAGACCTCACTGCAACACTGATCTCCATTTTACTCACTCAAACATATGCTATCCCAGGCTTCACCTTATTTGCATTTTCATCTGGAAAAAGGGTTAACATTAATTTGTACATATGCATTCGGACAGTCAGCATCTCCCAAAGGCTCAATGCCATGATGCAGTTGCAAACTTAATCGATGTACGTAACACTGACTTAAGAGAGAACCAGCTCGGTTACCCACGAGCCTCCAGTGGTTTGTTGCCTCCTGTGAGCTCTGCTGGCCCACAAGCACTCCGGCCCCCAACCACAGGCCAAACATGCCCCCCCGGCAGGCCCTCACCCTGCCTGCGTCCAGCTGAACCCCCATCCCCACAGCAGCGCTGCCCGTTCTGTTCCAGCTTGAGCACCTCCCTGGCTCTCCAGGCACCAAGACCAGGCTCTAGTGTAATCCACCCACAACTTCCAGCTGTGCCCTTTGCAGCATCCATGTGAAACCTCCACTGAAGGACTTGTCACTGCCCAGCACCCCTTGACTTTGCCTCTGTAACTACCACTTTTTGATGCCCACCCCCCACTTTGAGTTTGAGAACTCTTCAGACCCTCTTCCTCCTCCTCCACCACCACCATCACAGCCAAAGCTTGCTGGGCACAAACCATCCATGAGATCAGCTGAAAGCACCTCTGTGAGAAGGACCTACCAGGCCCTCATACCCATTCCTTTGCCCATGGCCTCCCCAAAGTGGACAGATCCAAAGGCATCACGGTGAAGTGGCAGATGGGAAAATGTGCTTGCTAGCTAAAAAGAGACCTGACTTTTTGACTGAAAATATGGCGCAGTAAAGACAATCTTCTCAACCTACCTGCTGCTAGTCAAGCATATCCTACGCTAACAGCTACCTGCCGCCTGGGCAGGAAGCTGTGGGGCAGAAGTAAAGCTGGGGCAACAACTGAGCACAAGAGAGGGCAAGTGGCCACCACAAAGATCCTTATGAAGGCAGTGGGTCATGTCTTTTGTGGGTGCTTAATAGTCATACGGGCTGGTGCTGCGTGAGGAGCCTGGTAGAATAATTTGTATGATTAACCCATTTACTGCAGAAGTCCAATATTGCATTTTTGGTTGCACAATGGATTTTTTTTCAAGTTTTTCCATGTTTAAATATAACAAGAGATAGACAAGTTCTGCATTATTCCAAAATTAAAAAAAAAAAGACAAAAAAAGATGGGGGGAATAAAGGAGAAATGTCACACACCGAGTAATATAAAAAATGACTTAAACCAGCAGACCACAAGGAACCTCTTGAAACATCAGCATTTTACACAGGGACACAGATGCATAAAATTTACTGTCAAAATGTTTATTGCAAAATAGAAGTTTGGAACAAAGAGAAGCAAAGAAAAAAGTTCACATCAAAAGAAAGTTTATGACACCAATTGAGGAAAGTGAATACATTGCATGGTTTCTTTCTGGTTGTTTGCTTTGTTTTTACACTGGAAAATCAAATCCACAGTGTGAATAAAACAAGACATCATATGTCAAGTGCAATAAAGAGAGTAACTGACACTGCAAGGTTTTACCACACAGAAGTGTAACATCGCATGTTCCACACAAATTATATATTCAGTTTACAGCACAAGAGTTTTGGCACAGGCACTGCGCTCGTTGTTTTTTCAGAAGGGAGAAAAAAAATTTAACACTGTGAAAATATTTTCTATTCAAATTTCATCTGTTCACACTTGAAGTGTAAGTAGCATCAATTTCTATTATTCAGTACAAAACTTTTTCAGTAGTGCAAAAGCAAGAAATGCAGTGGACTATATCTGACTTTGAAAGGCATATGAATATTTAGCACACAATATAAAATGTTTAAAGAAGGTTGTTGGTTCTACAGTTTTAAAATTTAATCTTCACACATCAGAAATCTCTGTGCAGATTTTACAGTGTACACTAAGTCGAAGTCTGGGGGAAAAGGGAAAGGATTCTCCTCCAGATTCCTACCAGTGCATTTTAAGGGCTGTGAAAATTACTAAATGAACTTATCTTTCTACCTGAACGTTCTACATAGGACTGTAGTTAAAACCTCTGTCAAGTTAGAGGTCTCATTAAAAACCTGTAAAAGCTGCCTGATTACAGAAAAAGGAACTACAGTACTAAAGACACACAGTAACTCTGCTGGATACTGAATAGCCATAAGCACACTACGGATTCACTACTACTGTTGATAGCAACAGGAATCATTATTGCAACAAATATTTAACTCAGAATAACCGCTTTAAGATCTAGAAGCAGAGGGAATCAACATCTAACAAAACCACTCAAACGATGAACAAACGACAAGTGAAGAACACGACTGCGCGACAAGGAGCTACTCCAGATCTCACCTCCCAAAAGCTCTTCTCATCTAGAGGGGACAAACTCCAAGCCAGGCATCCAACTGGCCTGAGGATGCAGCACACCTCTGCACCATACCTTAGAACACTTGCTACTCCAAGGAATTAGTGGTGTGATGGTCACAAGAACAAACAGATTAAAAGTTCCACTCCATTAATGCCTCCCCTCAGTATTTTTCCTCAGTGCTGAAGGAAAAGAAATAGAGTTGGGAGTTAGGACATCCTGTCTTGGTCCCAGCTCACCCCGTATCTTTAAGCGAGCCAAAAGACAATCCTCACTCTTCTGCTCTTGGGCCATTTACACATCCAAGTCAACGTTGGCAGCACAACGGCCTGGTAAAAATGAGAAGTTGAGGCCCAGTTCTTGCGTTTCTTCTCTGTCAAGTACTGCAATACTATTTTACTACAGATACCTGCAGAGCATTAGGGAAGGTAGAGAAATCTGGGATCCCAGAAGGCCCAGTGAGGACAAGTGTGCCAAGAGGCGTATGAGGCATGGGAAGGCTTTTGGTGGCTTTGCTCACAGCCCAGACAGAGTAGCCAGAGAAACATCTTCTGGGTTTGGTTAATGCTTTGCTAAGAAGACACACCGGGTTGCACTGCAGAGCAAAATCAGATATGGAAGATAAAATATTCTGATCTCCTCCAACCAACATACCTGCCCAACAGAGCCATTTCCAAAATCTTTATCTAGCTAGGAGCATATCAGAGGCAGAAACAACACATTTGATTCTCACATATGATTTTTGGCTTGTAAGCTGCAGACGTCTGTTATGAAAGCCATCACAGGAAAGCGAAAATGCAATCAATACCGTTCTTTTCTTATAAGCATAGCCAATATCCTACATATAACACTGTCATGAGGGAACTGCACCAAGAGTCTGCCATATGTTATCTTCTGTCATACGTTATCCTGAACTTCCTCTGCAATTCAGAGACCTTTGCTACTTTGAACACACAAGAAAGTTCTGAGAGTTTAAATTTTTCCTTAATATAGCTTAATTTGCTTTGAGAAATAATGTGTGATTAAAGAAAGGGGAAGAGTAATTTTTTTTTTCCACAAAAGAACTGGCACTAAGTAAATAGCAAAAATTCCTACGAGAATGCTACCAAATTCTGACAATATTTTGCTGAAATAAGTTACACACATGGGTAATAAGCACAAAAATTTGGAAACAGACTTAAATCTTGTGATTTTGTAACTAAGAAACCCATACTACTTAAGGACTATTTTTAATTCTGTAAAGATTAAGGAGTGGATTTAAAAATTAAATTAAAAACCCACACAAATATAAATGTGCATAAAGTGCTCTGAGAGTGTCGGATTCTAAAAAGTGCAAAATATCAGTGCTAGATACAGATATATTTTTTGAATACTAAATGTACTGAACCAAATTTCATTTTCAGTTAAACTTGTACAACACTACACTGCGTATGTGGTACAGTAATCTATGCACAATGACACACATCATAAGATCTTAAGTGCACCTATTAGATTACACAAATCCATCAAATTTTCCTGTGTGCAACGTGGCAGGTGGGTGTTAGCAGACACAGACTTACAAAAATAGTACAAAAATAGCTGATTTACGCGTATTTCTATTTTATTCTTTGCCCTTCAATGTCCCTTCTTCTCTCTAAAATCAGATTGCTTTGATGGACCTAAAATGCCATCCTTATCTGTGTTGAAGGAGCATGTTTCCCCCTGGGTTACACAGTAAGCTCATTACATCATTTAAATTATGATTCTGTCATGATAGAAGCTTCCTGATACATGAGGGTTAACTTCAAGCCAATGGATTTGCAACTTGCAGGAAGAAGGGGAAATGAGGAATTACGTCCTACTGAAACTGAGCATTTTGGAGGGTCTAGTCCTGTGAAAACCGAGCTAGCTCTGACTGAAGCACTCACCGCCTCGCAGGCTACCAGACCAGTGCTGATGTTGAAGAATAAAACAATTCTCTCTCACATCCCAAAGAGGTGCCCACTCGTCACTCTGGGAAAACTCCTTCAAAGAACTTTCTCTTTTGTTGTCTGAACATGTAATGATTTCAGGCCTGCTGTTATCTAATGTATCTATTTTTCTCTAAGCTATCTACAAAAACACTCACCATAATACGTAGGTTAGAGCTGTGTAACAGACAAGCCTATAATTAAAGAAGCCACTCAAAAACAGAAGTTTTCATAAAAGAAACCCCTCCAGTAATTGAGAACGGAATTTTGACGACTTATTCCCACTACAGCTGAACTAGACAGTAACATTTTTCTTTTGAAATGCTGCCCTTCTTCCTTGGGCAAATATTTTACATCAGCTTCCTTTCTAACCTGCATTTGTGTTTGTGCTGGTTTCCCTCCCTCCTCCTGCATCACTGCTAAAGGGGTCATCAGGAGAAACGTACTCACTGCTCTCAACACAAGTGCCTGGCAGGCAATTATTGTAGCAGATTGTTACACACTGAGTTTTACGGTAAGTCATAACAGCAGTGGCAATACTTTAGAAGTGATTTAGCTACAAAAAATAGATACTCAGAGACTCGTAAATATTCCTCACATTACTGCCATCACTGAGAATTTCACATAAGCCACAGTAGCAGGGCCCAAGCTGAAATGTGATTGTGACTTCTCTTTGTCCTTTCGTAAGGATAGCACACATGGCTTAAGAGGTGCAACAGAATCAAAATTTGCTAACACCCATTTTTACTCTCAGGTACAAGAATAAGTCCATCAAAGTTAATGAGGCTTCCTGGATTTACATCAACATAACTGAAAATTAGCTTCTAGATCACAATATCTGATAATAGATGCAGAGGTCTGATTGCAATTCGCTTTGCTAGAGTGAATTATATACACATGCACACACACGCGAGGGAAAAAAAGAACATTTATACAAATCATCTACTAATAGGGATTATCTAGATTCTGCTGCTATTCAGTTTTCAAACTGTGTATTTAACTAACCCCTCTATTTCTCTCAACCAAGCTTCCCTTCTCCCAGAAATATATTTGTGACTTCCCACAACACCGCCTTGAAAAATGCTTTAAATTAGAAACACAGCAAACCCCTTCACTGCAACAGTAAGAAAGACTGGATTGTAGAGAATAGCAAATCTGGAAGTACAAGTATATTCATGTGATTGACAATTAAAGGGGTAAGGAAAATGACAAAAAACACAAAAGAAAAATTTGAAGTACATTAATGGCATTAAAGGCATTGAAGTTTCCCCCAGTGTTTTCAGATCTTAAGTTTATCAAGCCATAGTTTCTGTAATCAGGCATCAAGAATTATAGATATAATCATGGTTCTTAATAGTAATCTCAATTACTTTGGAAAGTTTAATTCCAAATGTCATCAAAGCAGAAATAAGTCAACACAATCTAAACAAAAACAACTTGTCTTTCTACACACAAACATGCTCAGCCTGGAAAACATCTCACTTTTTTCTTTTACAGGATTTGAACAGACCAAACTGACAGGATTCTTGTTCTAAAACTTTATTGTTTTGCTTTGCTAAAACCGATTTCAAATTCAATTCTATAACTGATTTCATTCGCTGCTATCATCTGTGTCATCAAAATAATCATCATCATCATCATCGTCATCTGACCAGTCGAATTCACTGAAACCCAAAGCCATGTTGATTTTCTTTCCTTTTCTCATAGAGGTGGTTTTAGAAGAATTCTTTTTGGCTTGCATGTTTATCTGCATTCCAGAACGCAGGACAGATCCTGCTTGGTTCAGAGAGAAGATATCCCCAAAGCCCGTCATCATCAAGGCCTTCAGACTTTGGTTCATGCCAGCTACCTCCCCGTTACTTGTTGCTGTGATCTGACATGACATCTCTGCACTGTTTGACTCCTCTGTTTTAGATTCAAAGTAAGACTCCTCAGACATTCTTGCAGCAAGAGGTAAGAAAAACTATTTAAAGGAGGAAAGGACAGAGCAAAAGTGAAAGTTAGAACCAATTTAAAAAAATCAAGGAAAAAGACACCACCAGATTAGTTGGCAATAAACAGAAAGCATAATGATTAGTGAATCTAACATGGAGATCAAGAATTCATTAAAACAGACAGATTAATTCTGTGGTCATTGTTCTTAAGTGAAAATGCAAAATCGCTGAATCACATGGCAAGAACCATAGGTAGCAGAACTTTCATGATAAAAGGAGGTTCAAACTCTTCAATCCTTCATTTTGTACAGCATAATACAGATTATGATGTTTCCTAGCCAGGTGGACTGGTGCCTGGGGCAATGCGGGTACAACACAAGTCTGAGTGAGTTGTTTAATTGAACCCTTCAGGATTGAAGAATAAATCACGCTGAGATTAGAGAACCCAAACAAGCTCCCAAAGTTTGGTGCAGAAGTAGCAGCCCTCTAAATACCGGAAATAACAGCAGCAGTATTATTTGTGCACAGACTCTTTCCGAGTATACACTCAAAAGGAGAAGAAGGGGTCACCCTGCTACGGCCGCAGTCAGAAACAAGCCTCTCACCAACTCAAAGGAGACGGGAACCGGCCTCCAGCCCGCGCCAGCACATTGCTTCTGGAAGCTGTCCCAGGCAGGAGCAGGCATGGGAAGAGGGTGCTGTTTGGTCAGCTTCTTCAGGGTGGTTGGTTGGCTTATTTTTTTTTTCAGTAGTATCAATAGATCTCTCTCATTTGTTGTAGATGATATTAAATCTCTATTGATTCAATCTTTACCTACAGATAATGGTGTTTTCCTGTCCCAGTCTGCTATCACAGCATTTTCCACAAATGAAACATGCCCTTTCCAGCTAAATAATGATTAACGCCTCTTCAGAGTGGCCAAGCAAGTAACCTTGGTGACATGCTTGCCCATTCTTCACAGGGAGTAAAAACTCAACTGTTCAATCCCAAATTAAGCTAGCTACTAAAGCAAGAGCAAAGGAGCTGTGTGTGAGCAACTGAAATGGCCTTTCTCTCCAAAGTTGTTTGAAAAACTACCTGCCCAAAATTCATGCTTTTCCACATTTTTCTTAACCTAATTAGAAAACTGACTGAAACGTTGACAACAGTTGAACACAACAGGTTACAGGGGAGATTATGGTGATACCATGGTCTGTAACACAGGAGCCTTCATAGCCAGGCTGCTCAAAGAGTGCCCATGTGTTTGCAAAACCACCTACATTAACAAACTGCCTATCATTTAAAAAAGAGAGTCTTTTGTTCCTCTCAGGTCTTCCCTACTTACATATGCTTTCTATTTCCATTGTGGTGACAGAAGTTAGTGGTCGGTGTTTAAGAAACACAAGTAAAATTAAAAGTTGGAGAGATATATAGCTCTTCTTGTTTCCTATGGCTGTCTACATGATGAAAGAACCCCCAGCTAAGCCTCCAGACACCTGGCTGTACAGGAAAAAATGATCACACAATCACCAGAACACTACTCAGATCAAGAACATCAAAAGCTCCTACTGATATAGAGAAGGGTCACTTTGAAAACAAGAACTAGCCACAGAAACAAGATGCTGAGCACACATGATTTAGTGCCAGGCAGTTCCTTCATCAGCTATTGGAGTTTTAGTCACTTTAGATCCATGGAAATGCATCCCTTGACACATGGGAAGAACCCTCTTCAAAAATCAACAAAGCTGTGAAACAGCTTTCCTCTAAAACACTTTTCTCAGTCAGTGCTTGTGCAATGTTTGACAATGGGCTAAGGTGTCAGTGGGCCACAGCTGCGGTTCGTTTTTCTAGTTATAATCACCTATATCCCTCTACATTTCACCAGCTCTTGTTATATGGAGAGCTTAGGAGTTTTTTTGTGACAAGACCTGCCTTTGATGTCACATTACATATAGGGACCATCATGAAGAGACTTTTATAGATGGCTGGGATCCCCAATCTCTATCCAAGTCACTGTTCTTAAATGATCAACTGCAGGTGCATGGCACAAGTGAGTACTTAGATTTCATGTCTTGCTCATTGTCTTCCTCTAAATATGAGATTCGGCTTAGCTACATACCCTCCCTTCTTAAAGTCAGGTCCTCTTTCAAAAGAAGTCTCCCATGTCACTACAGCTGTGGATATATTTTACTCCTCCAAAAGGCTCCAGATTCCCTTGCGCAAGAGGCTCTTGGACATCTGCACAAAGGGAATTTCAGGGATCAGACTCAAAGGTGTCTGTTATATAAGACACAGCAGAAACAGGGTCAAAACACAAGCAGGGACAAACACTGTCACAGAAGCGTTTCTAAGGATTGACCTCATCCTTCTCTCATGCTGATGTGTGTAAAGCTAAGTTTTGTTTTTTGGAGTAGGAGTAGCCTGCTACCCAGAGCTACCTACCACGTGGGATGGAGGATGAAGCTTCTACCAACTCTAAAACATTGGAGAATCAAGTGGCAGCTACCTGTTCAAGTGAACAGCTTCATCAAGTGACAGCTTCCCTGTTCTCCTTTTCACTTGGTTTGAGTTTCTCCTCCTGCACACCACTTAAATAGTATCTGCTGGCCTCTGGTCTTTGCTGCAGAGCAAAATGAATAAGTGACTGCAGAGTGTACAGCAGGGATGACAGTGCCATCTGAGACACAACAGTGGGCACCCTAAGCTGTGTTATTAGCTCCAGGTTTCCATGTCTTCACTACTGTTGTTACAAGGCCAAGGCAGCTTAAAATCAAGCAGTGCACCTGTAGCAATCATATGGTTTGGCATTGCTGAGCACACATACACTGAACCGAGGGATGGAGGGAGAAACGTGACTCCAAGGATTACAACTTGCAAGGAGAATGCCCAGAGATATTTTCCAAATGATTTACAGCTATGAATTTAAGAGAGAGTTGTATTTGTAACCAGTGCCTTGTAAAACTTCATTTGCTATGAAGAAACCAATCCCACTAGAATAAGCCAATTTTTGCCAATATGTCAAATTTTTCCAAGAAAAGGTGTTGGTTTTTTTTTTCCTTTACAAGCTGTTCCATGTAACAGTTCACTAAAGATCTATGGAAAAAAAATGCATTTTTCTATTAGAAGAAACTGCACTTAAATGTAATAGGAGAGTTGGGTTAATGTTATGCAGAAAGACAGTTCATGCTTAGCAAAATAGGCCTTAGTACAATGCTTTATTCAGCAATGCCAGCTACAAGTGAAAAGTAGAAGTCATAAGCAAGTACAGCATAAAAAGCCCTAGGGTCTTGCTCGTGAAAAGATTTGCTCATTAAGTCTGTGTCTCATGCTGTGCGCAAGATAGACGATGGTCCGCAGCTCAGTCACTGGAAGTTTGCAAGCATTAAAGCAGACATACAGATATCTACTAAGAACATATAGTATCTGCGCATATGAAAACATTCATTCTTTATCATTTCATTGCATGGTCACAGCTGAAACATGAATGCAACTTCATTCAAAAAACAGGAATAAGCTATGCCTTAAAAACAAGTTGTATGTAAACGGCTCTGGCTAGAATCAATGTTATAAGTAGGATAAAATTGTGCATAAGTAAATCATATGCTACTGCAAACTCAATTTCATATTTGTTTTGACTAATACTTTAAAGACAAGTGGGTAATTGTGGTATTTTTCTTAACAACAATTCTGTCATAGTATGTGTAGTCAGGCACTAACCCTGTAGTCCTCTTTCTGCCAATCAGTCATCAAGAATATCATAGTTCATTAAGAAATTCAAGATAACCCAAAGGAGGTTTTTTGTTCAATATATTAATAGAAATGTGGTGGTTCTAATAGCTAACAACTGGCCAGTACAAGTATGTTAACCATAATTATGAACAAAGCCCTAAATTAACACCTCAAATGTTGACCCTCTTTTCATGGCATGGAAATTTGCTTGCTCTCATAGCAAAAGAAGAGACTATAAAGATCTAGATAGGCTTCTATAGTTTCTTCTGCAAGAAACAAATGAATCTTACTCTTAAGACCAAATCCTGCATCCATTTAAAGTCAACAACTTTCTAGTTGAAAATGACTTTATTGAATGCAATCAACTTTTGAAGCTGAGAACTGTAATTAAATCAACGGGAAACTATGCAAGTGTCTATGGAACAAAATGAACTATAAGCAGTATCTGATATCTAATGTATTAGATGATTTTTTAAAAAATAATATAGTTATTTGCAGGGATGCTTTAAAATAAGACTTTAATTGGCCCACTGCAACACATGAAGAGAATGAGGGCACTATTTCCTTGGTGTGTCCTTAGATTTACATAGACAAAGCTCCAAATGCTTTCTGAAGTAAGATGAAAGGTTGAATTATTGTCTACTTACAGGAGTATTGGACTGTTCGGTTAACTTCTGCTCCCACATCTTCAAACGTCGCTCCCGTTCCTTTAGTTCCTGCTCTTTAAAGCTCAGATCACGCTCCAGTTTCTTTAGTCTCTCTAAGGTTGCTTCAATTTCACATCTGCACGGAGACAATTTGTTATGTCTTGTCTTTTCCTGACAGATATAAATTGTTCATGATTCACACCTGAATGTTAATTAAATGCGAAAGGCTAAAAAGTACAATACTAACTCAAGCAGTTCATTTAAT
Source organism: Anseranas semipalmata (assembly GCA_013399115.1). Taxonomy (NCBI): domain Eukaryota; kingdom Metazoa; phylum Chordata; class Aves; order Anseriformes; family Anseranatidae; genus Anseranas; species Anseranas semipalmata. The sequence goes on along the minus strand of VXAA01002996.1, from coordinate 370,773 downwards.
TACCAAATGCAAAGCCTTTCAGAGCTTTAAGAACAACTGACAATATTTATACTTTAGAATAACCACAATACCTTCAATGGAAGAAAATAAAATTTTAAAAAAGAGAATGAATGCCATCTAATAATAAAATGCTAAAAATTAAAATGCTACTTTTCCACCTGAACATCATGAAATATATTATCCATAAAGAAAGAATATAAAGCATGACAGGACCAAGCCCTTCAAATGTTTACGAGCTTCTCAAGTTAGGAGCAGTTTATAAAAGGATTTGATTTACTTTTTTCTGCTTTTCACCATACAAGCAAAGGTGTGAAAAACAAGATAGACAGGAAGCGAAGGCTGGACTCTGAGGAGCTTAGATATGATCTGTGTTGGGTTGCATTGCATATACTTCGTCCCTCAAAGAAGTGATTTCCTTTGACATGCTTTCTGATGAACAGTATCTTTTAAATGCATTTGTGAACTGAAATGTTCCTGGAAAAGAGTTTAACAAGCTCTGCACTACAAAGGCATGGGTATGTACTAGAACATACAGAAAAATAACTCTATCAGTAAATCCAGCTACATTTTTTTGCTTGTGGAATAACCAAAGAAAAACTTCCAATTTGTATCACAGGTTGTATCTGCATGGAAGTTATTTTGCAAATAGCTTTTGTGACTTGTTTGGTAGACTGTGCACTACCTGCCACCTGTATCCTGACTGTTACTTCAGCTATTTCCCATTCACATTGTGAAAATAATTCATCACGGTGTTTTGGTTTTGCTCCTATAGAGAGAGAGCCCCTAAAGAGACAGATCCCAAAGAGTGCTCTTAAGATAGCTATTGAGACTTGGCAATGTCAAATACTTCTGCTCAAACTTTCACAACATTTTCTCTTTGTAAACACACTGTAAAAAGTTTGCTCCTTCTGATGTTTACAAGAAGAAAATAAAGGTACTAACAGCACAGTAGTTATCATTTCTATTTGGGAAAAAAAAAAAAAAAAGTGTGTTTTTTCCTGTACGTACCCTAGCATGGAATTATTTAGCTGTTCTCCACAATCAACCTAAAGGAGTTCAGGCTCTTAATGTGGGAAAGTACATACCCAAATAGCCTGTTTAAGTAAATGAAAGAATTCAAATATCTCAAATCTTATATATGCCCTACTTTAGTAAGACATCTCTATCGGAGAATAACACTTATAGAAGTGCAGTGAAAAGATTCAAGAGTGGGAATAACTAGCAAACTACTGCAAACTCTACCACCACACTTAATTCTACTGCAAAAATCAGCCGCCTGGGGCAAGGGCATTTATCCCACTTAAATCATGCTGAGTGAGCTGTTCAGTGTGGTGGCCAGAACAAATGTCCCTCACAATTATTACGCTTCAGATTTCAAGAAAAAACCTCTCTCATATTTAGGCATGCAAAGGTCAAGGCTGATCTCTGTGCTGGGTGGAAAGCAGTCACACATCTTAATAAACAGCAAATTCAACTTTTGTTTTAAAATGCCTAGAAAATGTTGCAAAGGATGTTCGACAGATCTGCAGCTACACACATTTGACAGAACTCTGACTAAATCTTGTGATTCTTTGAAGGAACAAAACTGAAAATCATTGGACAGAAGGTCAGAAAGGGACTCCTCTACCAACATTCATTTCCTTGTCATAAACTGCTCCTGTCCAGTGCAAAACGTACTGTGCAATCTACTTTGGGAACTCCAAAGCAATTCGAGGATAGCTGCACACTGCTGTTCTTAGTTGGTCTCTCAACATCACTGCTACTTATATGCAACTCTATAATTTTTAAAATATGTAAATTAAGGTTCTCTTTTAAATAACGTTCAGCACTAGCAATGTCCTGGTAACAATAGCTTTCTATATGTCAAAAGTCTATTTTGTTCTGTAATTACCTCTCTTCATTAGACAGAAACTTCTCTTATAATAAAAGGTCAGTCTGCAAAAACAGTTGCATTCTGAAAAATAATTTCACTGTATAATAAAACTGTGTAATTAAAGAGAAAGCTACCGTACATTGCCCAGTTAATGAGTCTTACTTCATAAATGAAGCAGCTTGAAACATTATACATTGTGGGGCATGTGTATTTGTTTGCATCTGTAGCTCTGCAGTTTGAGCTTGCTTGCTTTCTAGAATAATCTCATTCTGTGACACTGAAGAATGTGTACTCTGTTGCTAGAAACTATAATGATAAACAGTCACAGATTAAAAACAATGACTGGTATTTGTTTATATGTCTTGAATCGCTACTGATACACTATGTAAGTATCACATAGACTGCTTTAATCATTAGAACAGTCATTTGTAGAGCGAGGATGGAAGGAAAAATGCAGTTAGTATATATGACTAAATGCAGACAAATGTGATCTCTCACTGAATTGGAACATCATTACTTGAAGAGTCATTTTTCCCTACGATAATAAAACTGACTTGAGAAGGAGCTCTAAAGAGATTGCAGAATATGAACGTAAACACAGGGTAGATCTGCACAACTTAGTCGTAAACGGACAGTGTCCCCATTTGATTAACAATAAAAATGTTAAGGGTAGAACAGTTAGGAAGTAAGACTTTGAAATCTTTTAAGGAAATGACAAAACAGGCAGATTAAAACACATTACTAATATAAACATCAACACCAGTAAACGTTGCTAATAAGACCACATTAAAGATAAGATAAATGACATTTTGACCCATCATCACTGCCAGTGGTGGATGGATTCAACGCACTCTGATATCATGCCAGCCAGTTAGAGAACATGGAAGAGTCTATTTACTCAGCATTAGATATGCATTTTTTGCGCATCTATATACAAAGAAAACCTTGCCTTTTTTTTTTTTCTCTGATGGCAAGGCTTCATTAAAAGTCCCTATTTCTTGGTAACACATCTCATTCTTTCCCTATTGCTGGTTCAACTATTTCTTTGCAAATCACTATAGGACAAAAAAATAAAAAATAAAAAAAAATAAATAAAGCAGTAAGTAAAAGTATGATTTTTCAATGCAAAAAAGTTAAAGCACATTAAACTTGAGCAAGTCTTCTCAGAAATGGTCTTGTTCTGTTTTAGTTTATCCCTTGGGACCACTTTGGGACATGTTTACAAGTCCATAATCTGTTTCATCTTTTTAAACTGCATATTTTTTGCATGCTTCCTATTAATTTAGCTTAACCTTCCTGAATGTCTCCATACAGACACAGCTTTCACCTCAGGGCAGATTAGTAGAATTCACATATGAGACAGCCCCTCTTACCCCAGCTTCTGAACGAGTCCCCACATGACTTGCGTTCTTTTTGTATTTGTGTTTTCATTTCAGCTTAATTCAGAAATCATCTTCACTCTCAGGCAAATCATGCCCAATCATGAATTCATATTTTTTTCTCTCATACCTCCTTGTCTCCAAGTTATTTTTTCTTTCAGAAATAAAACATGCTAAGTTTACCTTTAACACAACTCTCCATGGTAAAGAAGTTTTTCAGGACTTGTCAACTATTCCTTGTATGTCAACTTAGGTGCATCAAAATATTTTTTTGTGTGAAATTTTTGAATACTTGGGCTGCCTCAGTCACACTCCAAAAAAATTAATCAACTCCATAAAAGAATAAAAGTTTACCAAATGTCAACTAGAATGCTTTTTAATCTGTTATATTGGCAAGATTTAAGTAGATACTTGTTTTTGCCACGGGAAGTTGAGCACTTGCTCATCATTAAAATAAATATTTCTTTCCACAAACCCACTTTGGTAAATTTGATTTTACTGTCTGCTTTTGCAGAGTCAAGAGCTTTCTCCCAAAAATGGCACAAACAGGAATAGTAATAAATAAATAGCAAAACCCAGGATTTTCCTGATCTCTGCAAATTTTAAAAGAGAAAATAACAGAAAACCCATGGAATACTATGCTTGTATAAGAAACTCCTCACTTGGGTATTTTTTGCCTCCAACACTCCTTGTATAACTGAAAATGCAGCATGAGGCATCTGAAGCCTGCTATTTTAAATAACAGTGGCCAAGAAATAAGTTTTTACATTTTAGATACCAAGCCTTGAAATAAAGGTGTGGGGGGAGCACAGCGATGTGCTGCAAAAGCCACGCCACAGACAAAACCATTTAGAACCACGCGAGGGCCGGTGAAGGCAAGAGGGAGCACCGAGCGCGGCCAGGCGCCGCCCCACGCGGGGACGAGGCGGCGGCAGTGGGCCGCGGCCCGGGGGGCAGCAGGCCGCGGCCCGGGGGGCAGCA
>VXAA01002996.1:311162-365059 GCA_013399115.1 Anseranas semipalmata | reverse complement strand
AAAAAAAAAAAAGGTCAGCATTTACATCACTATGTAAAATCATACACAGGATTTCTTCAATTGAAAGTGACAGACTGCAAGCAACAGAAATTAGGATGCTGATGTCCGACACAGCATCTACACGAGGACTGTAAAGTTGTAATTTTTTTGTTATTATTCTTTCAATTGAAGAAACAGTCAGTTTGGAAAGAGTCGCATAGCCAGCAGGACTCAAGCCTTTGCTTACTATCCCATATGTACCAGTAAAACCTTTTGGTACTCCCAGTGGCATCAATAAAGGCATTAAACAAAATCAGTAGTAATAATAACTGTAAAGATTCCTTATTCTAAAAAGAAAGTTTTCCTCAAGCTAAGAAGGAAAATGCTGCCTGAAAGAGAAGGCTGGACCCATTAGAAACTGGTCATTAGACAGGCTGCGTTTTACAGGGACTAACCCAAACTCTTTAACGTGTGAACAAGCTATTTAGCTGCCCATCACAAATGGGTTCCTGGCTGCAACTTGTTTCTTGCAGGGAAGGACACTTTCCAGAAAACCCTCTGACTTAGCTAACTCATGGGTAGGCGGGGAAGAAGTGAAGATCTGGGCTACACAAGATACCTCCCCTGCCAGCAGAGCTCATGTTAACAGTGCCTCAGCTGGTCCTGTCCTAGGCTCATTCACTGAACTTTCCGTCCCCAGGCTCTGCACCCAGCACCCACTGTGCTGGCTGCACAACCGCACTTGCCACTCACGGAGAGCAGTCACAGCTTCCCTGGATCTTCTGCTTTCCCCTTAGTCCCAAAAAAAAGCTACGAACTAGGATAATAACTGAAAAAGCCACAGTTAAATGTGTTTCTTGAAAGAGCACTGACTCTGTTAGTCTGTTTGACAGACCCCAGACAAGGTTGAGACAAAAGGTTGAAACAAAATGTAGATACATAATAAGGGGATGATGCGCATTCTCTCTGTATCTCGCCTGTAATTATACCATTTCTGCTAAAATTACAGATGCCGCAATTAAAACGTGCATTTTAATTTGGGAGCACAAAAACAATTAGGAACAATGCTGAGGTGTCTCTCCCAGGAAGATCCAAGTGATTTCCACATTATAAAAGAAAGACAATTTCTTTATTTTAAATGTCAAACAGCATGAAAAAGTGTCAAATGCATAACAAAAAAAAAAAAGACAAGCTCTCTTATATTGTAATGCTGCACTATTTGGCTGTAACTGGAGGCTTTGTCTGTCATTTTTTGGTCCATCTCCACGATTTCAGGCAAAGGGGCAGTTGGGTGAGCTGTGCAGCTTTTCTTTGCAGCACCTGCCCCAGCCACACCGCTGTGCAACCTGGCCCCCAGCCCATCATCTGTGGAGCAGCAACCTGGGTGCAGCGAGCGGCATGGCAGCCTGCTTAGCAGCACACTGCGTGCACTTGTTGATCCGCTCCCAGTGCGGAAGCCCAGCGGGGACCCCTGCCCGTGGAGCTGCACTCACAGAGAGCCTGGGGGAGGCAGCAGCAGCCCCCCTGCATGCACGATGCTGCTGGACCCCCCCGTGGCTGAGCAGATCCTCTAAGCACATCCTGGAGGAGCATGACCCTCCCTGGTCAGGGAGTGTGCAGCACCATGGGGTAAGGGGCACAAAACTCATCACTAGTGCCAACATGGTTGGACAGCCCTGGTGCAGTTTTGGGGAAGCAGGACCCTCAGACAGCCCTCATGACCTTCCTGTTGCTACAGCTGCATCTCTTTTAACCAGCCCCACTGGGTGTGAAGTGTCGGGGGGACTCCTCCCAAATGGTGAGGAAGCTGCCAAACAAAAGATTGTGGCACATGGCTTGATGAATGAGTTGTTATTTTGGTGGCTTTCTCCTCACCATTTTCTTATAGGAGATGCATTGGAGAGAGCTCTCAGGTTGCAATGCAACCCCCAGTCCCCACAAATGCACTGGGGAACTGCTGCTGTTACGTACTGTCCGCCTGACTGGCAGGTGTATGATGCGCCTTTACTAAACTAATTCTATTTTCAGGAGCAGATGAAGAGCAAACATCACTTTCCTGCATCAATTACAAGATTTTATGGCTTACTTATGTTTCTTTTACATAATGTTTCCATGAGTGTTGCTTGCTTGTTCTCAGGGGTATACTAGGAAGTACTGGGCAGATTTGACAGCAAGTAAATACAGTCAACACTGCTATCAGGCCTGCCTAGAATAATTGGAGTTGAGATAACAATGACAGAGAACAGGGCTTTTACTAAGGGCGGCTGAAAGCACTGATGGACTGATTTGGGAGGAGCAGCAACATGCACTCTTTGGGTCCTATGCAGAGCAGAACCAAGCTGGTATGCAGCAAATCTTTACAGGCAAAGGAGCTGTTGTGTTGCACAACTACAACTGGAACAACTGTACAGTCGGATAGTACTGTCAAAGCTTGTCAGGCCGTGCAATTTCTGTCAACAGCTGCCAGCTATCCTGCTAGCTTTACAGATGCCAGATGTATAGGTAACAGCTTGCCCTGGAGGTGCAGCTGACAAGAAGACACAAGCCTACATTGCTATGTGTTTTTGTTGCTTTCTTCTCCCAAAGGCAACAATAATTTTAGATTTAATACATGCACTCTAGGTACAGACTGATAACACAGGTAAAACTGTCAAGAAGTGATTGTTGAAGCTGTCAATCCAAGCTGAGAAGCTTTTTTTTTAAAAAAACAGTCTTATTTTCAGGGGATAGCTGCTTGGCACTTCCTAGAAAGTCAGGTATCTTAAGCGGTTCCTTACAAGAGACTCTCAAAATATTAAGGCATGAGTTACCTCTGGAAATTCTTTCCCTTCATACCTATGATGTCTCATGCAAAAATCTTCAATATATGCCCCTCTAGAAATAATTCTGGCTAATGTTTTCACTGTTTCCTTCCACTCCGTACTTCTTACTAAACAGGTCTGCATAAAACCAAGATATTTAATCCATATGGCTTTCCTTTCTTGCTGCTTCTCTGTTCCCAGATTTCTGAGTTCCACTAAAATATCCAGTATTTTATAATCATCTTTGATGTTAAAGTGGGGATAAACTGAAGGAACAGATGAAATCAAAAGAAAAGATGCACTCACCTGCGTTTCCAAAGCAAGCATCCCTAGTAAATGAAGGCATTAGTGATGAGAAACCTTGTTTGTATAATTTTCTAATACCCAAGCAAAAGTAGCTTGTTTGTTAGGGATTTTAACATTCTGAAGTAGTTATTTAAGATACTTGGTTACCACAGACATTGTTCTTTAATAATTACTGACTTAAAGTAATTAGTAATTAGCATTTTAGAAAAATGCTTTGAACCCACTAGGGACTGTTTAACTAGCACAGTTGAAACGGAATGAAGACTACCAATGCACATGTCACCTGGAGCACTGCACTGTGGACATTTTCCTCCAAGCATGAACAAATTCTTAAAAGCTCAAAGCAGTTAATAACTGTGTTCTTTCCAATGAGGAAGTTATGGTGTGAGCAGTGTCTGACACTCTAGCTGCTTTGCAGCAGCTCTCCAGGTATATTTCTTAGCCCCACAGTAAACGCACATCCCTCTTTTCTCAGGGATAAGTCACCTAAAGATATCTCAGGCTTTCTGTGGGCTACAAGTGCGAGCAATTGCTTTTGAGCAGCTGACATCCTTGAGCTCACCCTCACTTGACCTCCAGTAACTTGTTCATGTATCTACTATCCAATTTTCTGAAGCTAATCCTGGCCAAAGGGAAAGTTACACAGTGAGGTATTTCAGAGGAGTGTGCTCCATCTTTTGGCTCAAGCAGGCCACACAGCCTTTTATCAAGGCATTTTGAGAGCTGTAAGTAGTGATCCTTATCCAACACGTGACTAAGTCAGTCACATGCCCAAAATGTGACCAGCGATTACTCCATTTCAGTCATGTGTACGATGCATTTATAATTGCTTAACAAAAGAGAAGCTGCATGAAAACAGTAGCAAAGAGCAGACTGTCAGAAAAAATCAGCTAACCAGAGATTCACTCTTTACACACATCAGAGACACACCTGGGAACAACGCTCCCAGAAACTCAGGCCAAACCCAGGTTAACTGCTCAGGCATCCCTCATTTACAACACGCAGATCACTCTCTCTCATGGAAATACAGCAACAGCATTCTGGAGTCTCACATATCTGGCTGGAGCAATCTAAAGAGTGAGCTGGGCTAGTAAGCGCAGCAATACACACACTAGAAGCTCCAATAATTCTTCTGTGGCCTTTGGTAGTGATGCTGATGCTTGGGAGTAGTTATTAATAAGACATGTAGTTACCACTTGGAAGGGCTCTTCAATAATTACAGACTTAGAACTTAAACAGTCTCCTTACACATTTAAAGATTCAAAGCATTTTTCTCTCCTCCCCTATGTGGAGAGGGGAAAGAGTGCGATATTAAGGGAATGGCATTTAAATAGGCATTCATGTGGAAACCACATTGCTGATGGATCTCAGGCTCCCAGATCTACTCTGTAGGAAAGCAACTCCTTGATTCAGAAAAAAAAAAAAAAAAAACCAAGAAGGAAAATCTCCTTTTTCTACTGCTATCCAGTGACTACTCACCGGTGATGACACGTTCTGGCTTTAGAGTACTTAAGTGCTATAATTCGTTTTGGTATTAATCTTGGTGTTTCTGAAATAGTAGTTAACTTTCTTCTGAGTTTAAAGGAACAAAGAGTTCTTCCTGGTGCACTGACTTGAGAAAAAGAGCATCATTTCCTATCTTCAACTATCCTTCCCTCTCTTAACTACCTTCATAGGCAAAGGAAATACCTGCTAATACTTGATAACAAAACTGGTATGTACCCAGGTTCTTTCCAGACAGTTCATGTACAACAGGATGGTAGCAGAATCAATTTAAGGAAGGTAATTGCCATGATCTACAAAAGCTGTTACCAAGTAAATACTCTTTTTAATTTCTCTTTTAGTTTATTCTCATAGGGGCAGGTTAAGCAGTATATTACAGTACTTCTATTATTATACTTTTACAGTATAATCATTATAAAACTCATACGTCAAAGTCCTAAGAAAAAAGACTAGGAAATTTTAAATGTTAATTTAGAATGTGTTGTTGCCATTCCTACCCACATTTTATGGATTAACTTATTCTTTATACATTTCCAGCACAAGAAAGGCATCAAAACTGGACCTTGAAATAGTTGTTTCACACATAATGCTCACATACATCCAAGAAAGATCAACTATTGGAAGAAAACAGAAAATAATTTTTTACTTGACCAAAAAGGTGGCATTCTTGCCATCTTACCCTATTTACAATGCCTGTCTTTAGTAGTGAGGTAATTTAGTAGAATAAGACTCCTGATCAAAAGGAAGAGACACATATTTAAGTATAAATATTCAAAGATATTAAAAAAAAAAAAAGACAGCCTAAGCTAGTATTTTTTTGAAGAAATGTGTGTGCTAACATGCAGCAACCATGTTAGCTCAGACTTGTCCTCCAGAGAAAGACTAACATACTTAGCAAAACAAGCAGTGGAGGATGTAAAATAAAACTCAAATTAAATTACCTTTGAATCAGCTTCCCAACATTGATGCATCAGTTCTGCAAAACTTCTGGGACAACTGCTTGGAATGGTTAATCTCTAATGGAGATAGAACATACCAGTTATTAGAAACGTTTCCCTTTAAGGTGCTAATAATAGATTTTCTCTAAGAGCAAAGCAGTTAAAACAAGTAGAACACATTCTTCTTTCATTTAAACACAATATAAAAACTGATGATTGACATAAAAAAAATAAAATAAAAAGACCAACACTGGTAAGACATACAATTACTTAACAGAACAAATACACCAACGGAGTTGCTCAGGAAAGCTAAGAGACAAGGAAGGAAGAATGAGGCAAACAGGTTTTAATACTAAAACATAATAGTTAGTAGAGAATACTACTGCACTGGATGGTATTCTAAGATGCTTGTCAAGGTACATATAATATACAGGCTGGCTTAATTCCTTCCTCCCACACTGATGTGCACTATAATCACTTTTGATATACCAAATGGCAGAAATAGAGAGTACGTTGAGTTAACAAGAGTTAAGTGAAGCTTTACATGATACAAGAGACGTTTCATGAGCCTGTGGTCAGAACAATTAATGAGGACATGCAGATCTCGGAGAGCACTCGCAGAGCACAGTGAGCTCGTATAAATATTTTCTGATGACTGAAGACAAAGAGTTGCTGGTTATAGCCAGGACCACTGACTGCAGAGAATTAGTTTGAAGCTGGTTTGGTTTTGTTTGCTGAGAGTTTTAAACCATGAAAAATATTATTTCAGTCAATCTTAAATGACATTTAGTTTAAAGAATCTGCCTCCAGATCCGAAAGCCTAAAAACAAATCTATTGTCATATATATACACGAATACCCAAGCCTCTCCAGTTGCTTAGATATGCATCCCAACTTTACACATATAAGGAGATCCCTTCTCTCTTGATAAGGCAGCTAACAGACTTCAGATGTTTCATACTAAATTAAAAAAATATGTAGATAAAAAACAGTTCCTCAGTGCAAATGAGTCCAAATATGAGGAGTCAAGCTGGAAAAAGGGTTCCTTGACCTACTGCAGGTGAGAAACAGATATTATAGTCCTGTTTGGACCAACCTGCCAGGAAGACCCTTTGATCTGTCCTACTCTGGCATTTCAGAAGCAAACCAAAGCAAGTTGTGTCAAATTTTGTACCATTGTATGACTGTAACATGACCTGCAAAGCCTTACAAGCCACAGCAGCCAAGTAAGAGTTAACAAGTTCTGCTGCACAAGCATTTGAATACCATGAAAACTGGAAACATGAGATACAGAGTCAAAAACATGGAAACATGAGATACACTGCAGAAGCATGATTATTTTAATAATGTAATACCTTAAGGTGCAAAGCTTTCTGTGCAAGAAATACACAGAAATTTGTACAATGCATAAACAAATTGTACTGGTGCTTGATCTTTGGTTGAGTCATTAGCCTAAAAATACACTGGCTAGTCTTGCTACAGTATTTGTCTGTAACCCTCACTGTTCCAGGAGGGGGAAAATAAGTTGCAATCATCATTTACATGCGTCTCCCTTGGGCAGAATGTTATCTGTCATGTAATATAGAGGTAGCAGTTTCTGAAAGTGTCAGATTATAATAAAGATGACATTTCTCATTAGTAATTTATGAGATCATACCTAGTATAATCTGAACTCTTATGTTTTTCTTTTCTGGATTAAAAAATATATAATTATATAGAACCTCTACCAGAATAAAAATGACATTGTGAAATAATGCAGAGTGTCGGAAAAGACCCATATAGAATTGTTAAAATCCACTTTGCTTGCTGGGGTCCAGCTTTGCAAAGTGGGATTTTCAACCTCAGCAATTATGCTTTGGCCTCAATCCCACGCTGATTTTAACAAGAGGCTTAGAGTGTAAAGAATGAAGGCCTGGCTCAACAGTGACTCAATTCGGTTGTGAACTGGACCCAAGCAAGCCCATTAATGTCAACAGATGGTATTTAGAACAGAACCTGATCCTCATACTTGCTTTGGGACAAAGAAACTGTGGGGAAAAAAATAATATAATGCATGCCAACTCTTACAAGGCTTACACTGGGCATGGTCCCTAAGTCATGGCCAGAGAGAATAAAAACTATGTAAGCAAGTGTTAATGTTCTCAAAGCTTCCTGGCACCCTTACAAAGAAGATGGTAGGAACAGGCCAGTGGTACCTCGCAGATAAATGGCTGGCTTTGAAAATTTCAACCCTTAGGTTTCTCCAGCAATGAGTATTAATTGTCATGTCCACATTTTGTTCATACTGTATTTTACACAGTTCCTCGCTCTGGAAAACTGTAGAGAAATGTGTGCCATCTTTCAGCGTATGACTAAATCTCCTTACAACATTCCCAATGCCACTCTGTGCCCCTTACATAAAACTGTACATCTGTAATAGAATGTAGTACTGTTGATGGAAGTCTTTATGGTTCCACTTTCTTCAAACTGATATATGAGGCTTTTTCTAAACTATGACAGAGTCTTATTGTGCCTTCTGCTCTGATACACACTGTAGAAGACCACGGTCCTCATCTTCAGACTGTTAATGTAGCATTTCCAACTAGTGAGTATATCACAGTATCACTCACTGGAATTAATCCAGTTCTCAAACAGAAGAAAAAAAGAAACAAAAAAAAAACACCAACAAAAAATATTAAACTAAGTCGAGGAAACCTAACTCCACTGTTTAACTCTGAAGTATTTTGAGGAACAGTTTATGTAGAATAATAGAAATCTGTATTGTACAGCCACTGCCTCGCCATTGTAATGTTTCCCAAGCTTCCGCTGTGTCTAGATAGAGGAGGTTTCATCTTTGTGGAGGATTTCCATGCTTGTCTGTGTGTGGTACAGTCACAACTTTAAATGTTTTTTAAATGTAGTTACTGTCTTTGATATCAAGGGACTATGTGTTCAGATATATGCTCACATGTCCAACTAACTGAAAGCCTCAATTTGTGAGAAGAAGAAAAGCGAGGCTGGGGACACTGTACAAACGGTGTTTACACCACTGAAGTGCTTTTGAAATGGAAAGACTCTGCATGAGGAGGCTTGCAGCTATGCCACAGCCTTGCCGATACCAGTGAGGAGCTCATCTTCAATGTAGTGTTGAACGTAGGTGGCAAAACTGTAATTTCTCTCTTTTTTTAAAACTATTTTTTCTTCTTTTATTTTTGAAATTTTCATCTAAGCGGCAGTTTCTTGTACTATAGTGACTCCTGCTGGGAGAGTTAAGTTGAAGTAGCTGAAGGTCTCTTACAGATATATCAACTCCCGGCCAGTAAAAAGATGTCCTAAACGCAGGAGATGGAGTTAAACTGTTCCCCTACCTTGGACGCAATGGCTTCTTTCATCACTAAGAACAAACCCCTAGGTTTTACAATTGAGACTGAGAAACTAGTACAGTACTTGTACAATTTTTGATCTACAGCATCACGACGTGAAGCTGCAACAATTAGATGTAAAGGGTCCATTCATGAGGAATAACATCACTTTGACCCTTTGTGTTAGCTCCTACTGCTAATCTTTCCATACGCGTGAACTTACTTTCAATTTGAAGAAGATGAAAAAGTCTTTTGCAAAACCCCAATACTGTTTTCTGATCTATGTACCTGAATGTAGAAACGTAGTCTTACCTCGTTTTTTTCCACTACAAGCCAAGCTACTTGTAATCCTTCCAAGCCTTTAAAGGGGACCTCCCTTGTTAGCATCTCCCAGAGAACCTGGAACAGAAAAAAAGAAAAGAATTTTTATTTCTGTACTTTGTATTTTAAATACATTATTAAACCTTGATACAGCACTATTCTGTATCCAATTATCAGACAACCAGTTTCCATTTGCAGGAACTTGGACCAGTGTTTGTGTGCAAGATCCTCTCACTAAATTAATTTGAATGTTTCTGCTTTTTCCTCTACAGTAAAGCCCAGATGAAAAACTAGGTTGTGTGGGGTCTGATGCCTGCAATTTTGCAAGAGCAATGGGAAATGCTTTTTACTTTCTTTGTACACTATGTCACATTTGGCAGTTGAGTCTTGGGAAGACAATGAACTCCTCGTCTCCTTCTCAGCCCTAAGTAGCCACATCTTTGCATTTAAAAATATTTCTATATGATTGCAACTAGCACTTTTCAGTATTCAGAATCTGATCCATAATGTATTTTGCTCCTATGATATGCTTCCAAAAAAATTAAATATAATTATGCAAGCGAAACGTAATTGTTTATCTCCAAGTATGCGATTATGTTAAACTAAACAATATAGTGACAATTATTCTATTCTCCCCCCATATCTTACAGACACACTAATTTTAGATACAGAAAACTCCTAATTTCACACGCTTTTAGCATTTTGGTAACACATTACATGACAATCTGAGGTACTCCGTACAAAAGAGTCTGGCACCACCAAAGAGGCTTGCAAGTCATTGAATCCAACTTGTTTTTCTGCTGCAGGGACTACATATTGCTGTTCAATCAAATTACCAGGCACTTTGTACCTTCATTTGTGTATGTCTCTATTTTTATCTATTTTTGTAACATATCTCATTACAAATGTCTACATAGAAACTTTTTCTTCCATTCATATACCAAGCACAACAACAACAAAAGACATAATCTATTTAGCATGTGACCAATTGTATTAAGATCCTTATGCAAGTCTCTACATCCTCACTGGCTGGGTTAGTAACCAGGCTCATTTCAGCTACATCATTTTGAATAGCTTCTGGCCAACTATGAAGGTAATTAGAAGAAAAATGCGAGAATATTGGCAGATGCCGCTCAAGCAGAAAAAATGCATTGAAGCAGAGTTGGGCCTTTAATCAAGTGAACATGGTGCTCCATCAATACACCTATTTGAATAATTCTGCTTGAGTCAGAAGACTGATTAGTAAAGGTAAGGGTATTTTAGAAAAATAAGTAAAAGAGCAGTTTTCCTGAGAGTAAGAAATATATGAGGAAAGATATTCATAGATGTATTCAATTCTCCTGTTTGTCTCAATTCATTCTCTTTAGAAGAAGAAGAAAAAAAAAAAGCACTTTGATTTGTAATTCCAATTATCACCTCTCTACTGGTAGAGAAGGAATTTTAACTGTAAGAGAATTAAATAATTTAGCAGCCCAATGTACTTCAATCAAAAAAGCAATGTACAAAACAGCCAGTTTAAAACAAAAACCCCTAGACCAAATCAAACATGCAGTTGAGCAGTCTTGCAGAACCACCTCATTTGAATGGCTGTAATAGGAAACCATGAAGAAGAAACCCAGGTCTGTACACCAGATAGAGCAGTACCTAAATACATCTTCCAAGTACAGAACACAATGAAATACACGTTAAATGTCTCCAAGAGCCTTGAGCTGGAAAACTCTACTGTTCTGATATTTTCTTTCAGAAGACTGTGAATTGTAAGGGTTGTATAGTTTCATTCATGCACATAAGTCTGTGCAGAACATTTTGCACCGAATTCCTTTATCATGACACCTTTAGTGTTTATTTCCACTGCCTGCATGGATCACTACTTTCCTAAACCAACAGTGACACCTTAAAATACTTCAAGATTGCACACAGTTTGAGAGAAAAACAGCAGTCTGACAAGACACAAAGAATTTTTCTTAATGCTTTATTTTTCACTAATAGTATAAGAAAATAAAAGATTAAAAAATTAGCATGCCTTATTTATGCAGGTTCAGAGTAATGTTCTCTCAACAATGCAAATTTCATATTCAGGCCGATGGTGTAGAAAAAGACTTTTCTTCCAGTGGTGACATGTTAGTATCTTCAGTGTTATAGGACCTTCAACCTGTCTCATGAATCAGCTACCTTGAATCATCAGCTAAGATGAATGAGTGCATTACCGGTTTTACAAAAGGAAAAAAAAAAAAAAACACACAGCAAATGAGTATCTTCTGTATTCCCATTTGCTGCTTCCTGTCCCCAGGGCATTTCAGCAGTCGCAGAAGCACCTGAACCTGACTTACCCTGGCCTCTTTATTGCAAAATACACTCGGACCATTTTCAGAACTGGGTCCTCAGCTCACATCATATGGAAATTAATCTATCTTCCATTTCTGGTATAATTTAGTTGAGAGACTGACGTGATTCACTTCCACTCCCATCTTTGATGGTGAGGGTCACCTGCTTTCCTGATCACATAAAGTCCCTGTGATGACAGACAGCAAGCGTTCACAGAGAAATAGCCAAGCTAGACATGATGATGGAAAACAAAGCAAGATCACTTAATATAGTGGTTTTTAAGCTGTGGCTTCTGAAGATGTTAGGATCTTCTTGCGTACAGAGAAACAGAGCGAGAGACAAAAGTATGAATGTTCATTCCATACATGAAACTGAGAATAAGAATGAGATGTCTTCAGTTCTGTCAGATCAGCTGTGCATTTCAATTTTTATCCTGTCAACTATGTGACAACAGTCAAAAAAAACAAAAAAAAAACAAAAAAAAACCAACCCCCGAACCCTAGTGCAAAGCCAACAAAAATTCAAAGTGCTATATAGGACAGGGAACATCCAAATGAGTAGTTTGAGGGGGAAAAAAAAAAGAAAAAACAAAAAACCACCATTCTGAAAACCTTCACTGAAAAAAAGAAATGCTTCCTCTCGGTAGGAAAGTGCACACGAATGAGGCTCAGAAGCCACAATTATCAGAAGTACAGCATGATTAGAAAGTGTTGTTCTCTTAGAGGTACTGCCCTTAGCCATGAAAATTAGGTCAGTCTCCTCTGGATTGATCCAAGTGGAAGTTAAAGATCTCATAATTCTTTTCAAAAAGAGTAAGGGACAACCCCTGGAGCTGGCCAACATTCCCTCTATAAATAACATATGTCCTCATAGCTAAAGTAATGTATGAACTATTGCTAGGAGTGCAACAGCTGCTACATTTAACTTCAGTCTCTATGCCACCAATAGGCAATTAATACTTTTACTTTTTTGTTCTTGTAAGCGTTCAAAAAAATCCAGCTACATAGCCTTCTATGATTAAATACACTTATACAGGTACACAAACACACACTGCAGTCCACTACAAATACTTTTGCCAGGTTAACATATTCTGAGCACGTATCTTCATGATTTCAGAACAGCTTTAGAGAGGACATTGTAATTCTACATACACTTTCATACCTGGAAGAGAAGCAAGGAATCATTTTTGAGCAATGCACACAATGACATGAGACCCTTACTGATGCAACTTGTGGGTTGATCACCTGTGGCACTTGGTGTCTGTTGCTTAGAGTATGGATTTGGAAATGGATTAGAAAAGAGAATCACAGAATGGCTGAAGGAAGTTCAAAATCTGTCTTTGTGTCATAATAGATCTCCTGGAATATTTAGCTATAGCATTTCCTAGGCTGTATTATAAATTACTTACTATTTATCTCAAAGAGAATATATGGAGCTGTTTATCCACCCAGGAAGAGCAGCAGAAACTAACATGAACATTAGCTCCAAATATGTATGCAACTGTCTGCAAAGAGGGAAGTTCATTTTAGGTGAGGAGCAACTTGGACCTATACGGTACAGAAAGACTTTTACACTTCATGGGAAAAGTGCTATCAGACCTTAAGCAGAATATCTAAAATCACAGACTGGTTTGTAGAAAGAAAAGCCAGTCAGGGAAAAAAAATAGGAAAGAAATTAAAGAAACTTATGGGAATGGTAACAAACACCGTGAACAGAATATCTATTCCTAGCATCTTACTAGTTTACATTTGAAATGATTCTGTTCTTTGTTAACAAGACTTTAACTGAAGAAATGCAGATTTGTCTCTCTAGCACAAAAGCTGCTGGCAAGTGTTACACTTTGAAAGGGGATTCTTTAAATGTTGTTTTTACAGATGATAATCACTTGACGAGACAAAAATACCCCTTCTATGATTTTTTTTTTGTTTTCAGTCTCCTAACTAATTCTTTGATAGTCCAACACTTACAATAGTGAGACTCCAACTTTCAAAGTTATATTCGGACAATTTCCTGCTTTCTGACAACCCCATTATGTCAGTAATTTCATCAACTGAGAACTTGGGCCGCTGCCATTCTTCATTTCTACCCCTGTATCTCCTCTGAAAACAATGGTGTTCCAAGACATAGCACTGGAGTTATAAAAAGATGAATGTGTTCCTAAGTGTTTATGAATTCATAAGCTTCTACCCACAGTAGAGCACATTAGCTCAAAAACAATATATTAAAAAATGTGGGTCAAATATTATTAGGCATACTGAACTATACACCCGTAACCACATTAAAATATTCCAGTAATGCTGAACTGGTTACTGAGGGTAGTTTAGTTTTACCTTCAAGCACAGAACTGTCAAATGAGCTTTACATTTGGATGAGGAAAAATAAACTCTGTGTTTACTGTTCCTACATACTGTAGGACATACTGTGACATACTGTTCCTACAGCTCTGGTAATACTTGACATGACAAAATATTAAACAATTTCTTACCTTCTCCCACTTCTGGAATGTTACTTGAAGTCAATTCACGCAAAGATGACTATGTGAGCAGCTTTGAGCTATAAGACCATTTCTGGAATTTCTCCTCTAATGTCTTTTCTCTGTTTTGGAATTGGAATGTTTCCCTTCAATGGATAATATGTGATTGCTTCCAGTAACAGTTTACATTAACAATTACATTTGTTAGCTTATGTTCTATTACTGTTTATGACCTAGTTCAGTTAAACAAGTAAGGATTTTAAATCTGCCAATATAGGCTTCTTCTCTCCTCTTACAAACCTTCAACTTTTCATTTGTAAGATAACCAACATCATCTCTCATATTTTTTTTCACTACAAACAACTGTTTGACAAAAAGTTTATGTAATCTATGTAACCTTCCACTGGGACATCAGCTAAGCTACGTACAACCATAGGTGCTAGCATAAAACCAACAGTGCATCCTTTACATCTCCTCCCATCCCTCAGAGAGAAAGAGGCAATATTTGACAGGTACTGAAACAACTCCCCATTCTGTCACCTACTGTGGAATCCGAAACCAAAAAGCTATGTACGCAGATACGCATGCAGACTGTAACCCCACTTTCTTTCTCTTTTCTCCTGAAGTATTCACTACTGCTGCCATGGAAAGGCTACGGGGCCAGGTTCATAATTGGTCTGACCAGTAGGGTTATTTCTAGCCTATTTTGTATTGCAGAACAAAAACAATTTAGAGTTTGACTGTGGACAGAGTGAAATAATTCACATGATTTTACCTGCAAACCTGACATTCTGATGCACTATAACTGATTATTTCCCCTTCACATAAATGGCAAAGCCACGCTGGAGTTCTCTGTATTTTCAGATTGGGCCTTGTAGCTCCACAAGAGGTACAGTCTCTGTTCTTTCAGCTACCAGATAATGATAGCAGGGTCTTTTAAACAATTAAGCATAGAAAAGTAGCTTCCTTTTTAATATAAACTCGGTGACACTCCATTTTATGGAAAGTCCTGGTATACACCTATTACAACATAACCTTTTTCTCTTCTGTTTCACTAAAACACAAGCAGAGATTAATGATGCAGATTGCTCAGTGGCTCCTGCAAGCCTTCTGACAGATGCTGAATACTTGCGGTAAAGCATGCGTTTCCCACACTGGCATACTGCTAATCTAATCAGATAAGGATCTTACTAAACATGCAAGACACTGTTCTTCCTATCATTTCCAAGCACGTAATTATAAATTATGGGTCAGTCCTGAAAGAGTGTGATATTTTTTGTTGTCCTTATTTAGAATTGTTGTTCTTGCATCGCATGAATTCTGTCACACTGGAGTTCTGCTACTACGCACAGAGAAACGAGAGGCACTCACCACTCCGTACGAGTATGTGTCACATGTTTCAGACACTGGGAGACTTTGTATAACTTCTGGGGCCATCCATGGAAAAGTGCCCACTAATGACATGTGCGTTGTGTGCGAGTGGAACCTTGAGGCACCAAAATCACAGATCTGGCAAAAATAAACAGATAGTAGAGTGTCAACTTCATTTATTAGTCATCAAAACATCAAGTCAGGCAGCAGCATCTTTCACATCACTAACATAATTAAAGTGTTCATACCTTTAACACGCCATCAGCAGCTATAACAACTAAAAATGAAAAAAAAAAAAAGGTTACAAGAATACTATCAAAAACAAATGCAATACATTTTCACAGCAAAAAAGTTTGCACTTTATCAAGAAAAATGATTCCGTGCTCAGTCAGCACCCAAATATGCAGACATGCACAATTCTCCTGGTTTCTTTGAGCAGCTTTGGAGAACATCTGCCGAATACCTGCAAGCCTCTGAACAACTGCAAAACCTTTCAGGTCTTACTGAGTTCAAAGACAACAACACAACTATAACTAAAATATAGATAAGCTCCATTATCCCCAGTGTAGCAGTTAGGCTTAACAACAAACTCTCCAAAACATTTGTTAAACAAAGAAATTAAAAAAGGAGAAAATTTACAACTGAAATGAGATCTAGTTTTTTCGTGACTAGAACCTCCCTGTGTGCATTATTAAAATGTTTCCCTCCTTATTCCAGTACTAGATAATGTTTCAGTTCAAATCAAGATTCAGCAAATTTTATAAATCATTGTCAACTGCCAAGTACAGTCTAAATGGCACAGCTCTACGCTGAGTGTACATTACTCAAAAGCATGATTATCTGTCAAACCTCAAAACAGGCCATGACAAAGACAAGATTTTCAGATAAGAAATAATAGGTCTTATCCAGTCTACTGTGTCTGGTGCATACCCGTCTTTCCTGGTCTCAGCATTTTTCCCAGACTCAACATTTTCAAATAGAAAAACCAAGTGAGAAGTGTCCAGGCAATATCTGACAGCTGATGCAGTCATGGTCAGCGAGATACAACTTGCAAAGAGCCTTCCACGGGGCTCTAAATGATGCCAGGGACAGTAACAGAGCTCCGACAGTGTCAGGACAGAGAGGAGAGAGGAGAAGGAAACAGGCTCTTGTGCCTCAGCAACAGCCACTGCAGCTTGTTGACAGCCAACATTGCACATTCACAAAGCTCAGGTAACAGATTTGAGTGCTACAATAACAGGTAACAGTAAATGCAGAGCATTTTATTGTTTTGCTACTTTACCATTCCTGGACTTCAGATCTCTGTGGATTACTTTGACTGGAGCTTCCATGTGTAAATAGTGCATTCCTACACAAAACAAGGGAACAGCCTAGTTAGGCAGGCCAAGCGTGGCCATCACTTACCAGCAGTCATGTTTTTTAGTTCCCATTACCCATCCTCATCACAGGCTGGCATATATGCAGGCCATACTGATAGGCTGCGAGAGAAGCAAAGGTCCCCATAACCTGCTTTGAGTAAAAATCACTAAGCAGAGCTCATATATCTCTGAGAGCACCTATATGGGTATGTGAATGCTTTTTAACTTCATATTTAGTTATTTTTCTCTAATGTATTGTCTACACAGGGAAGCTAAGATATGAATTTACTGTTCATTAGTTTACACTGATTCTTGTGTGGTCACACAGAACACAAAGGACAAAACAGATTGTTCTGTATTATTACATGAAAAATGTCAGTATGTTTACTGAGAACAAGCTTCCTTAAATACACCAATTCAAATAAAATGTAAGGATAATTATGCACTTTTCCTCATAATTACACTACATGAACAAGATTATCCTCTTGGGACTTAGGGGCAAACCAGAAGTAAAACTGGCTCATAGAAGGCATTTTCACTCCAGAAATGATTTTGGACTCAGAATAAGCAAGGAACATATTAAAAAGAACAGTGAATGTTTGCTGGGGTTTTCTTGTTATTTAGTTTGGTTTGGTTTTGGGCAATTTGAATAAGGAAGTATAGGAAAGCTTTCCTGACTTCATAGGGAAAGCATCTCCAGCTGTACACTTTGCTGACTGTGTAAGATACAACGCACCACTGGTCTTGCTTACCTTTAGCTATGTCAGTTGCCCAGGTCATGATATGATCCATATCCATCTCTTCACTTTTGTTACTATTAATGTAATCAAACAGTGAGCCAGCAGAAGCATACTCTGTTAGGATAAAAAAAATGCATATGACAGTTTTAAACACTGCACCTAAATTGAAAGATCTACTGGAAACTCTGCCAGTTCCAGAAAGCAGCCAACTTCAAGTTTAATGACAAAGAATTTGGGTTCGGCAGCTAACATTATTAGTAGTGTAGTAGGAGAATAGTAGTTTGTTCTGACTGTGCCAACACAGACATAATCTACTGCTAAGGGAAAATAAGTGTAAAATAATCTATAACGACAGGTTTTAAAATTAAAAGGTGTTAGAAAGCTCTGGTGTAAAGAGAGCTCAGGCAAGGCAGTTCAAATTCCAGAGTGAAAGGTTCTGGTGACTATTTTCTTTTTAAAGTTTTATGAAGGATAGTTCTGTTCAGAGAGAGAACTATGTAAAAATGGTAACATGCCACTGGACAATTTAGTCCACCTGTGACTTTACGGCCCATATGCAAATGGTGGTAAGCTTTCACTGCTTTATATTCCGTCAGCCTAGGGCAAGTCAGCGCAGCTTCAGCAGAAGCTTTTCTTAACTTCTTTCACCTACACCTACAGAAACCCACAGCAGTATCATGCAGGTAGAAACAAAGGCTTTTTTGGCCCATCAGTGTTTGCAAGTGTGACAGACGGAATCCAGTCTGATTTTCAGAGCTCACAGGGCTGTGAGCTGGAATTCCAAGCTGGTTACACCTACACACTTCTAATTGTGAAACTGGAAACAACTGAAACCTCCACAGTGCCACTTCTATATTACATGAAATTCTTCCATACTTAAACAGTGAATTTGCCTCTCCCGATCAGAACAGCAGTTAACAGATGAGACTGGTGGTACCAGATCCCTACTATTGTTTCCCACTGGTAAGCAGTAGTACTGTGTTTAAATTATGCCCCATAACAAAGGATAATTGTTTTGTTTTTTAAAAAGTAAAATCAGGTGTTAAATGTATGGTGTTCTGTTAGGAAGAAAGGGTTTGCAAGTAGAAAGGGACATTAAAATTTTCTTTTCCTACTTCCCCATCCATGAACAGAGCAGATCATTTATTCATACATAAAAAAATGGAAGGAAGAAACTACAGGTTTAACACTGAAGCAAAGTGGGGCAAATTTCCATGCGCAGCAGGTCACGTTCAGCAATCTGAAGGCTGTAGCCCCTTTGTTTAGTATTTACTGTTATTTCCCTAAATAAACTTTATGCTTATTTAATATTTGTCCATGGTTCACAAAAAAAAAACAACAGGATGTTGTTGTTCAGCTGAAGTAGCTGATACATTTTCTTCTGTCTGGTTGCCAAGACAGAGCGAGCACATGCCACCGTGTGTAGCCCAAGTAGCACAAAGAGTAGGGGGATGCAAGAAGCAACTCCAAACCTTTTGACCCTCTCTCCGAAGGCTATTCAGTGTGCTCCTTGGGCAGTCTGCAGAATTTAAAACCCACTTACAAGATTCCCCAAATCTTCATACCTAGTGAGGCAAATCAGCTGGTATACAATTGAAATGCTTAATTTCTGCCATTTCAAAGCAGCAACAAAATCATTCCCTTCTAGGACTACATAAAATATATCTGAATTGTTGTTCATAATATCAATCAATGAATGATACATCGCAGGCTAAATGCATAAAAAGTAAACATTAATCCATTAATGAAATCAAAACCACTGGGAGATTACTGAGCAGGGAAGGAAATTCTGGGACAAGACAGAATCTGCAGCCTGGAAAATGGTAGGCCGTAGGAGAAGATCCCATTGCTAAATGAAAGGAAAGAGGGAGTAAATAGGAAGTCACTTGAAAGCAAACACTCTAGTGGCAAGTTAGTTTTGGTTCATTGCTGCAGGACCTTCTGCTGCAAGGAGCCTCTGCGGGAGACAGGCATGCTGCTTCTGATGTCACCGAAAGAGGACTAAGCTGCTGACCTGCACATTTCCTCAATTAAAACATCAGCTTTTTTTACCCATGATGTCATCATATGTCTTATAAATGGATTCTTCAGGAATAGCTGGCTGCACACTTTGCATGCCTTTACAATGCATAATTTGATCCACCAGGGTCAGGGATAACTGAGATCCCCAAGCCCACTGCTGCTCTGTGTGAACGGAGACTAGCAATCTTCAAGCAACACGGCTCGATCTTGTAGTATTTCTCCTATGTATTTATTGTGCCACAGGTTTTTACTTGGAGGATATGGATTTGGAAGTTATATTCTCAGGACAATTTTTTTGCAGTAAAGGAAAAGAGGTATTTGTTTTAGAAAGTAAAATTGTAAATGGCAAAGTGGACCCACCCTGTGACTGACTGTGGGATACACTGTATGCTTCTGCAGATGGGACACAGAAGCTGCAAGAATCTTTAGGGAGAAGGCAGCAATGATCAAAAACCAGATCTGAAAGCCAGGCATCAAGACTGCTGTTGGCAGTCAACGACATCTAGAACGATGTGATTCATGTTAGCAGCTCGAGGGGCTGGATGACGAGCTGTAACACTGACATACATCCCAGTAGGAGAAACATGATTTGACTGCACACGTAGCTTTTCCCATTCCCACCGGGCATTCTCAGAGAACTCTTTGACAATCCCACATAAGATGGTATGTACAGCCAATACTCGGTACATGCCAATGCTTGGCTGAATGCCCTCATCTCCATCATTCGGAAGAATTATTAGGTTCTTAGGATTTCTTCTTGTTTGGGCTTTTCCCTTGCAAGGCATGGATCTCTGACAACACAGGATTAAGACTGCAGCACTGAAAACTATCCAGAAGATTGTGGAGTGAAAATCTCTCTAGAAGATATGTCAAGCACAATTAGCATTTCTTTTCTCAGCAGCCACGCTCCCATTTGAAAGCAGCGTGTGGAAATGGAGCCTTGTCCAGCCCAAGGGACTCCATTTTCCCTGGAAGTTGCAGGGAGAACCCAAGGCAGTTTAAAAATAAAATGCTTTTTTCCCTAGCCAGGATGGATTCAGAGCTCTTCCAAGTAACAAAGTGGTTGGACTACACAGAGCAGTCTCCTTCTCACAGATGGTTAAAGAGTCCCCATTCCCAATGACATAATGAACTACTTTAGCTGTGCTCTGTCCTGTGACTAGCAAGCAGGTCAAATGACCTTCTCTGAACACTGACCTTTTGTGAGATCAAACTGAGGACTTTCTTATCCAGACATCATTCTGAGGTGTTGATTACACATTTGCTTTGTTAGTCTGCTCTCTGATTTACACTTATTACATTCACATTACAAATTATAATTATATTACATGACCTGACTTAATAACTTTCTATGACTTTTATTGCTTAAAGAAGGTATTCAAGTTCCTGTCTGATATACTATCACCAGTCCATCCTCCAAGTGGTGCAAACTGTGGACACCCTTCACGCACCTCTGGAGTACTGGTTTCAACACCGCAACCTCCGGTAGCCTTTAAGTAAAGCAGTTTTGTATCTCAGATGTGCTCCCACCGGATTACACTGCCATCTACTGTGGTAATAGGAGGTCTAAGAGACAGGTGGAATAACTGAATTTTCACAGGTTCTGTCCACCATCAGAGGGATTTATACAGCTGATTAGAAGCTGTGCTTTTTCCAGCACTTGCTCTGGGGTGGACCCCCTGCAGCAGAAGCTCCTGAGACCGCCTACACTAAAATGAAACCTTGGCCAGGGCAGCAATTGCAAAGGTCAACAAGCAGATGATAAGCCTATGGACAGTTTGGTGTTACCTACATGCATAAAGACCAGATTCTGGATTCCCTCACATCTTCCCAGCAGGTGACAGACCACAGCTATACCCACTTTGTGGTGAGACACCCCTGTGATAGAAATGCCTTTTCCTGGCAGCTGCACCAACCCTACGTCTGAAGCCACACAAACAGAACTGCAGCACTAGATGTTGCCTGTCTGATTGGAGGTTTGTCAAAATGTCGTGTGGGAAGAGAAAGAGCTGAGTACATTCATACCAGCTCTGATCCTGTCTTTCATAAAGATTCTGAGAACCAGTAAAAAATGGCAGCATTTCAAACTGATATTAGACTGCGTCACACGCAAACCTTAAATAGGTGGTGGTGATGAGAAAAACGTCCTCTATGCTTAAAGTAAGTCCTTTTTGAACAAGATTATGATCAAGTCGAGGGAATTTTCTTCTTTTGTAAAAATGGTCATGAAAAATATTCCCAACTTCCCTACCACTGTACACTCTGGATAATCAAAAAGTACAGAACAGTGCTTGCTGAGCATCAGCCCACTAATCAGGTATGCAGAGTGGGCAAGTAAATAATGGAAGACGAGGGTAAAATCTTCACTGAAAGCCCTTATATTTGTAACACACACATTTGGTCAGTAGACTACTCTTTACAGTTGAATTCTCTGAAGTGTTACAGCCCTGCCAAAAGACATCCCCTAATCCACACTTTCATGTTTTTTCCCTCTACAAATATCATTTCAGCAGACTGTAGATTTCTTTGCTTTAGGTGTTATTTTCTGCTACTATCTTACCTAGTTTCTCCCATACAGAAGAGGGTAAAATTACTTCATCTGTAATGTAATTTTTTATCTGCACCAAATCCCAAGATAAGGAAAGGAAGCTTAAAATGGTGATTAAAAATAATAATAAAAAACAACCTCCACATAATTCTAGGAATGCCAGAATGAATGAAACCCTGGTTCCAGTGAATAAAAGGAGTTGTCTAATGATATCTAATAAATCCCTGACTCTGCTTCAAGCTCTTCCT
Source organism: Anseranas semipalmata (assembly GCA_013399115.1). Classification (NCBI taxonomy): domain Eukaryota; kingdom Metazoa; phylum Chordata; class Aves; order Anseriformes; family Anseranatidae; genus Anseranas; species Anseranas semipalmata. The sequence goes on along the minus strand of VXAA01002996.1, from coordinate 342,786 downwards.
ATAGTCAGGAAGTTCACAATGTAGATTCTCAGATTTTTCAGTACAGGCAGAATTCACGGTGCAACTCTGCTTTGAGCAGACTCCCAGACTTTTCTTTTCATGGAGCTTGCGAGAACTTATGAAAATCTCTACTTCTGTCACATGCCAGCTAAAATACAAAAGCAATTTACAGAACAGGGTAAGGGAACACAGTCAAAGCTTCTATCTAAAGGAGTGCTGAGTTTGGGCATTAAGAATGCCCCAGGCTCCAACTGCCTCTGTGCTGGTACCAGCTATGCTATCAGCCTGGTTCCCACTTCCAGCACTCCCATTCATGCTGAGCTAGGTGGTGCTGAGCATTGCAATGTTCAAAGGAGGCCAGAACAGTTAGCAAAACACTGAAATTGGGTAAAGTTAATGCCTCATAACATCAGAGCTTTACAGACTCAAGATGAAGGTCAGACAAGAATCCTTACCTGTAACTATGCCATAATTTGGAGGTTCAATGACAGCTCCATAGAACTGAATGATGTTTTTGTGACTGAGCACACTGAGTATTTCTGCCTGTTGGAAACAAACAAACAAAAAAGGCAGGCAATTAAGAACGGTGCATTAACTGTAATAGTTTATTTTAGACCCCAGTGCATGTACACACACATATATATGTAGGAAAGACTGTCCACAAATGATTGGCATTCAAAAACCACATGGGAGAGTTTGGCAGATCAATACTTAGTATGTTTGGAAAAACAGATCATACTATTCTTTCATGACCAAGGCACAGATGTAGAAGCTAAGTCTTTGGAAAAACTGAAGGCCCTGGAAAATTTTGTTCAGATAAAGACCTGGGATTTTTGGCAGGGTTGCAGCAGATCCATCCAGAATTTGTGTTTGTGCACATAGCGCTGTGGGTTCAGCGAGTCCAGAGCTCCAGGCTGTTAGAGCACACCGTGCACACACACAGCTCAATCTGATGTTTACTGGAGGCATGGAGTTTGCTAGGCATGCGCTGTAAAGTCTAATCGAATATGCACAGCAAGCATGCTTAAGATTGCCAAATAGCCAGCGGTGCAATTGAAACTGCTTCTCAGAGCATGCTGCAGATGTTTAGAAATTCTGGATAAATAAACAAAACCTTCGAATTCCACTTGAAAAATGCTTCTAGGTTTGACAGAGAGACTGCAAGAGAATGAGAATGTATCCACAGAAATTAAGACACACAGTCCCCATTTTTTTGAGGGAAAAAGACAGATGTTTCCTTTGAGGTCTCACAACAGTTTTACCTCTGTAGTATACTAAAATAAATATTCAAGAGATTTTAGAAACAATTTTTTAAACAAATATAGGTGTTGTGCAAAAACAGATATATAACATTATACTTTTTTATCTAAGAATGCATTACTTACAGACTAAGGCTTTGAGATGATGTTAACTCCATACCAGTCATGAGCATTTAACAAGAACAAAATCACAATTGGTTACTCTGAACTTAACAAAAGTATCTGATCTGACAGATCCTTTCTCAGATCCCTTGACTGGCTGTGGGATTGTTGCTGTTTATCTGCAGATAAGTCTTCCCACAGTTGCTTAGACAGCTGCCAATTCAATTATTTTGTGGCCTTCTAGATTCACTGAAAACAGGAAGACTGTAACAGCTTTGATGCAGCAAACCATGTTACACCAGCTAGTGCTACTGTAATAGCTATAAAGACATAGCAAAACAATACTCATTTTTACCTATGTTTTATAGCTGGCACTGTGACATGTGGATAAGTGCATGACTACAGATACAGGCTTCAGAGGGTTCAAATATTTTTTATTGTTGATGTTTAAAGCCTTTTCTGAGTAACTTCAACGGTTTTGAATTAAGACCTTTAGCTAATGCATGAACATTTACACATATTCAATTAAGTCTTTAACTAAAAGCTTTGAACTTGCATTGCACTAGTTCTTCACGCTGCCTAGCCTGCTCAGCAAGGGAAACTGTTACTGTGAAGTGAGGAATCTTTTCTGGCAGTATCAGACAGGTCATTTTTAAAACCTACGCTGTTTTCAGCAAATCATACTGCAGGCTGCAGGACACAATTCATCTACAAGGCCACCCAGGAACTTAACTGGCAGCGACCTAAGCAAACTTGCGAAGATTCGCCTGCAGATGAACAGCAACACTCCTGCAGGCAGCGGCGTGGTCTGAGCGGGATCCGTCAGGCCCACGAGGGCCGTGGCAGCAGGAGCTTTGCCCTCCACCAGAGCCCCCCGGCAGCCGACCCCAGCGGCAGAGCCCTGTTTGACCAGCTGCACCCCCCAACCTCCTTTGGTAGCATCCTCTGGGATGCTGATGTCAGCCTACTCATTCAAAATTCCATCTCCACGGGCTACCCCTATGCTTCAAAATATCTGTATTATGCTTTAATCTTCTTCAGGAAATACTAAATTGGGGAATGTCCTCTAATTCCTACCACCATTCCTGCTGGATAACCAGGAGACCCAGTTCTCTGTGACTGTCTACCTGAATACTGTTAGAAATGAGACAGGTACACCAAGCCACAAGCATCATTGGACAAACTATCCAGGCCATCTTTTCTTGAATATGAATACAACTAGCTTCTTGTACAGTATTTAAAATCCATGTATTCAAAACACTGTGCACACCACCTGCCGACATTTACAACACACCTACCCAAATAGGCCATTAGAGAATTGAACTGACTAGCCCCACATTTAACCTTCCCGTGGCATTATGCACTTAGGCCCTGGCTACAGAAGTAGCACTTGACCAATCTTTTCAGAGAACGACCAAAACCAGCACAGGATGAGCACAAGCAAGGAGCGCAGCTCTCTGCCCCACTGCAGCCAAGCGCAGGACCCCGCGGCTGCTCTCGGCCTCGTGCGAGATGGTGCTGGGTCCCCAGGAGCCCCACTGGAGCCGCTGGGCAACAGGACAGGCTGTACTGCTCTCTTTACTTGGAAATTCAGAAAGAATTATTTTCTAAGATTATCTTATTTACAGTATATTACAGACGAGCATCACGTACCAGGAGTTTGAAGAAATGCTGTGTCGACTGCGGCTATTATCATCATCTTAAAACTGACGTTCATATTCTAAACTGGGATTTAACAGACGCCAAAGCAAGCTTCCATCTAAGCATAAGGAAAAGCACCTACTAATTGCACACAGATATCCCAAATTAGGAACCGGAGGGGAAAAAATTGCCAACTCTTTCTAAGGACCATTACTTCTAAAAGAAATCCTTTCTAAACACTTTTAATCACTCTGCTGTTGTTAGCACTAGCGATTCTAGACTATTCCTTTCATGTTTTGCTCTTCTCAGTTGCTGTAGATGAGCTGTGAAATATATTAGGCAATTTAAAGACACTCCTTACAGTGAGAACCAGATGCAAGTCAATCCACATCTTTGAAGCTTTTGTACTTTTTTTGACAAGAAGGTGCCATATTTCAATGAAAGACTGTGACCTTCAGATAACAAATTACAAAGTGGTGGTTATAGACCAGTATTTCAAAGGCCTCTTAGGCACTTACAAGAATATTTAGAATCACCTTTAAGCATCAAACTCATACTTAAATCCCAAATGCCTAGATGCCTGGAAGAAAATCCTGCCATGCATCTATCTGCCTGGATGCCATTTAAGAATGCAGCCCTCACTGGTTTGGGTATGAGGCACTCGCTTCCTTTGGTAAAGCTGCTATCTGTCTTATACAATCTGAAAGAGCATCCATTTCCTTCCTAAAGCCACAGTGATGACAAGCAACAAGTCTTCAGTTACATTATTATATTACTTTTTGGCGTGAAATAATTTATTATTATTTTTTAAATGTTGGATTGAAACAGAACTAGAGGAAGCTCAGCTGAAGGAAAGGCACAACCCAAACACGCCAACAGAAACTTCTTGGACTTCTTCAGACGCACAAGGTGATTGCAATGGAGTTGAATATTGTACTTAGTCCCATAATAAGCTTAGTCGCAGTCTGGTACTGATCAATAAACCACACTAAAACCATCTGCCTTGTATTTACACCACAAGTACAGGTGAACTTTTGTGCCTCTCTTGAGCGCTGCTGAAGGGAATGACAGACTAGATACCACTTCTCGAAGGCAAAGGGATTCTGAAGTCCAAACAAACCTAATACATACTCTTTATAAAATTCAACCACTATCAAGAAAGTCAAGGTCAGAGCAAATTACGTTAAAAACATTTTAACTGAATTCTAACTTACTGGTTCCTGAAGCACTACTGGAAATCAAGCCCACACAGTTACTCAAAACACAACTACAGTATAAGTAGGAACTCAGGTAATCCCTCAGTGTACAAACTAATTGTATCCTATGAACCATGGTCTGGATCACAATGCTTAACGGATAATTTATTTTTATGCCTGTTTAATCTCTGCTTATTGACGTATGTGAAAATGTCAATTACCTCATCTATGGCTGACACACTACTACAGCTGCCTTGAGAGCTGCTAGTACTGTTCTCACCTTTCTAGTACAAATAGCCATGCAGAAATACTTGTATCTTCAACGTTTTCAGCAGGTAAAACAAGGGTTTTCTTCTTGGCCTTGTCAGTATTTAGCAACTGCTGAGCAGAAAGCATCAACATGGATATTCAGCGTGGCCAGCAGCATGAGTGGACACCACGTGCTAGCTACGAGCAGCGCAGAGCCCGGCTCACGCAGACAACAAATGCCAGCCTGCCGTCACTGCGTTTATGCCTACTCTGCTCTACAGGTCCACCGAGCTGTGGGCCGAGAGGCGAGGAGCCGCCCTGCCAGCACAAGGCCCGACCTCGACAGGGCCCCAGCGACAGCCCCAGCTCTCCCCGGGAGGCCGCTGCCTGGGGACACGCGGCATCGCGCCGGCAGGCCCAGCGCCCGCCAACGTACGCGGCGGGAGCGGCGCGCGGCTTGGCTCCGACAGCGTCTTCAAGGTCGGCGCTGGCTGCAGGTGCGGGCAATGGCCATCCAATGCTGACTTGGCACCACTCCGGAAGGCAGAAAAGGCCTTCTCGTCAGATCTTTAATTGCAGCCGCACACGCAGCAAGGATGCGGACGGAGGCACTCTGCATACAGCTGTGTTGTTGCCTGCCAGCTCCTCGCGCCAGCTGCTCTCGTCAGAGCTCCGGTCCCAATTCAGCTGAAGTTAGCAAAGACCGACCTACCCGCTCTGCTGGAGTTACTCTTCTCCGCCTTGAAAATGTGCTAGAAAGTTGTTAAACTCGCATTTCTAGTCAAGAGAAATGATTGAGAGCTTGGGCTAGGAACCTATTCCACCAGCACAGCTGGACCTGCAAAAGAACATCTGTCTACAGTGTTTTCTCAGCATCAAAAGACTTTTTTGCTCAAGTCCAGACAAATTGATCCCACAGCAACTTAATCACCATTTCTTCTGGGTACCTGCGGAGCGGCTGGCTGGAGAGGACGAAGTACTGCCTGCCTTCTGCCCTGGTCTGAGCACGCTGGTTTAGGACTAACACGGGAAATAAAAGCAAGACCAAGGCAGCCAGCAGCCAACAAACTCTGCTGTTAATAAATCAGTTAATTGCACAGCAAGAGGCACCGTCGCTCTGTGCAAAATTACAGGGTTAGAAATGGTTAGCTACTCAAGGAACCTGATTAATACAACAATCCTTAAGTGCCGTCTAATATTTATTATTACATCGTGCAATAGTTTGGTTATTTACTTTTCCAGAGAAATGTTTGTCACATTTATTAAGGAGGTATTTAGACACACTTAAGGCAGCTTTGAAAAGATTTTTTTCCAAGTCCTGTAGCAATTTAAAGGCTTTGACCTTTGTCATGTTCTGGGGAGGTTTGCAGCTTAGCGACTCTCATGTCTATACAGTCTATTAAAAGGGCAGCTGGAAGAGGCCAGCTGATGCTTTATTAAAATCATTCTATTTAAAGACAATCGAATAAAAATAAAAGACAAAGAATGCTAACACAAATTAATCCTAAACCTTTATTTACAGATCTCTGATGAAAAATACACTCATTCTGTGCCCATTAGAATTGCAGCTTCCCAGTACCTCAGGAATGCTTTCCTGTGAACTAACTGATGTCTAATACATGATGCTGTCCCTTAGAATTCAGTCTTTATCTCCTGAGTGTGGGGGGATCCTCCCTCCTCTATGAAAGCTTTTGTTTTCATAAGCAAGATGAGAATAAAGTATTGCTCAATCCTTTCTCAAACACAACTGACATTGGGAGAGCAAATTAGCTCAAAAGTTATTGGAAGGAGAGAGAAAGAGTAATCATCTAAGACTCATTTCTCCAGGTAAAGGAGCCCAAAACTTTATTTTACAGACACAGTACTAAGACAATCAGCATCTAAAGCTACAGCTCAGCTACAAAACACTAATAAAATATGCATCTTATAATCTTACAGGCTTATGATTTCTTTTATATAATGCTGAAAAATCATTAGGCCAAAGAATGGATACTTTTCCACAAGATACTTGTTTTACATGTTTTAACATAAATAATATACAATCCCATGGAGATTCTTTTAAAATCATGCTAAGGTTTTGATAGGAGCCAGAAATTACCCACAGCAAATAATTTTTATTACTTCATTTTTTTTCCTGTTCTTTCTAGAAAGTTAAACTGAATACAACTCTTAATGGGCAGGATATAGAAACAGTTTATGTAATATAGCTCTTTCTGGATTATTTTCATGCCACAGTCTTAGACAACTAACCATCTATTATTGGTGACAAATGTTCAAGTCAAAATATGCAATAAATAAAGGAACACCTAAAGAATTTCAGAAATATAAAACTCCTAAGAAGAATTATACAGCAGGGATATTATGCAGTTCCTACAGTTTTGAACATTAAAAAGAAAATCAAGCAGATACAAACTACAAACTAAAAATTTAGGAATTTGCCTACTGTTTTGTCTGCTTTCTCATAAAGTTTTGTAAGAAAAAAAAAAAAAAAAAGAAAGGCTTTGTGCTTTGGGGTCCCCAAGAAGAAAGCTATCAACAAGCAAAGTGCACTAATAATCCTATTAAGAGATGTTTGTTAAACCTATTAAACTAGCTTTGATAATAAGAAAGCAAGAAGAAAACCACATCAACATGACACAGTTAAAGAATCCTCAGTGAGATCTTTTAACTGCAATAAGCAGTTATCACATTTTGATGAGTGCCTGCACTCTCCCAGCACAAATTTGTTATCACCTATTTCAAAAGACATTCACATTACTTAAAACTATAGTTGCATATGACTTACAGTTGTGTGAGGCTGGGCTCTTTTTTGTATTCATTTAGAGGATCACTTACCCGATTAAAAGCTGTTTTCTATAGCCCATTAACAAGTTAAAACTGTCAGCATTTGTTATGTCTTAGAAGACAGCCATATATTCAGCGTTATTGGGATACTGTTTTGTAAACCACACAGAAAATAAGGGTTAAATTACATTCCCAGATTGATACCACCAGCAGTGTTGTAAACAGCAGAATTACATTCTCATAAGTACATCTACTATGACATACAAAACATGTATTTAAAAGCATTTTGATTGAGCACATGTTTCAAAGCATCAAATTTGCATCCAAAATTATGTCCTACGCTGTTACAAGTCCTAGAGATTAAAAGTGGAAATATAAAGGAAACTAACAAATTCTCATTGCTATATAATTGTCTTATAGTAATTTTAAATCTGCTGTATTATACCATCACACAATTTTTTTTTCTTATTTTTGGAAATACAGCGGCAGAAGCAGACAATTTAAAATACCTTGCACTGACTTTTAGGTTGTAGCCTTGAAGGGGAAAAAAAAAAAAAAAAGGGAAGAAAAAACACCTTATCAGGATACCACAATTCTGTTAAACTGTCATCACATACTGCACTGAAGGAATATGGACATACATTTATTACACGATATTACAGGCTCATGCAATCTTATGCAATTTATTTTAAAATACTTCATTTGTACAATGCAATAGCAAACATATATAAGCCTTTTTGTAGTAAGGAATACCTCAGGACAGGTTAGTTGTAAAATATATTGGATATTGACCATTTGAAAGGAAAACTGAGTTTCATAATCTCCTGTAACTTTTTAAACCAATCTAAGTTGGCAATTTTAAGGATAATTTGAAGATTATGGCATTAGAAATACTATCTAGTGAATTCAGAACATCCCCATCAAAATACTGTAAAATAAAGGTTTGCTCAGCTCATGGAAAGCAGGTTAGTCCTTCCCAAAAATCACAGGGAGATTTTTCCTTGCGATGTGGCAGCAGATCCTCTGCCTTATGTAGTGAAAAGAGTTAGATAAAGCTAACTGGCTTGGTCTTGCTACCGCAGTACATCAGCCGAGTATGGCAAGCACACAGAGCCCACCCAGGAGTAACCAAGTGATCGGAAGGATCATGCTGTTGGTCTTGCTCATGACAGGGGTTAAAAACTTGCTATCAGCGAGAGAAGAGGCTGTTAAAAGAAGCTGCAGCATCTAGGATAAAATTAAGCAAGTGCACCGTCTGCAGAAAATCCTTACAAAAGGCTTAATAAGCTTGAAAACTGCATTTTGAGGTACAACTATGTTGCCATTTACAAAAAAAAAAAAAAAAAAAGCACAGAGATGAACAAACAACTCATTTTCACACAGATTTCAACTAGAAATCCACAATGTCCAGGCATATCCCATAGGAGCAGCATGCAGCCTGAGATAGTATCTGCATTTAATATTAAGTTAACTGATAAAGGGAGACCTGCCAAGAATGAGAAGAGTAGTCTGGGTTTCACTGGTGTTACTCACAGTTAGTAGAACTTCAAAACACACGTAAGCTATGTATTGGTAACGGTGTAAGAGTTTAGAAATAAGCAGTATCATAAATATTTTATTCAGGTCAATTTACAGTAAGAAGCTGTCTCCAACTGCAAGGCAACACCAGCAATTGAGTAGAAATGATCAATGAGTGGACTAAACAGCAGGTCTGAATTACCTGAGCTCCCACAGACCAGTTTGTTTTCAGTAATCATCATTTCTTCTCTCAATGTCAGGAAACCTTCCCATTTTGTCTCACGTACTTTGAACACAAACCTGCTTTGAATATGGAGTACAGCAACAAAACCCATGACATTTCAAAAATACCAGGGAATAATGAAACGTGAAAACTTTTTGGCCCCCTGCTCACTCCACTCCACTCTCATTCCCCAGCCAAAAATATCATGGGTATCATGGCTAATATGCAACATCTTAATCTTTTCAGACCCAACAAATGGAAAAATATCTGTGGAAATTATTTCTGAGATCAAAGTCACTACAAATCTCATATGAGCCCTGTGGAAAGACATACTGGTATGCCAGTGATAGGCAAAACCAAACCCCTCTCAATGAGTCTCTTGCAGTGCTTAGACTCAGAAGAGAAAATAATGTCAAAGAGGTATCTGGACAAAGTCCATATTTATCCCACTAGAGCACTGATTTTCAGCCTGAGGTCTACAGAGTATTAGTAAAGGATCTGGATAAGACAGCTTAGAAGAACAAGCCTAATCTCATTATACAGTGGCTTTTGCTGAACAGTTAGCACTAAGACTCCAACAAAGATAGCAGCTGTAGTCACAGATCCTGCTCTACTCTTCTGAACCAGTTATCATCTTTCTTCTAACATACTTCCTCAACCTTGATCACAGAAACTGTAATTTGACCAAGAAAACGATTGTCAAGTTCTTGATGAGCACTCACTTTAAGCCTACCTGGAGTCATTTAAGCCCGACCTACTGTAGCTAATGATAGGGATAGTGCTTGATGGGGAATCCACTTAGTAGAACCCCAGTGACTGTTAAAATTCCAGAAAATTTTCCCCAATAGGACAGGCTGGCCCCACTCTCATGAAAACAGCACAAGATGTGATACGTCCCTGTGAAATTTTAACAGTAATTGCTGGGGAAACATGCGGGGTTTTTCCTTTCCAAATGGGCTATCAGAGGTCTGTAGAAGGATCCCCCTCACTTATCACTCAAAAATTACCTGTCTCTTGGGTACTACAGAAAACCAAAGCTCCCTATTCAGAGACCACCTACTTCAAAAAGACACGAAATTTTCAGCACAGCAATTCTAGCTGTAACTAGCTGACATAAAATGAAGGAGAGAAAGTAGTTGCTAGTTATAGACAATTCTTCTGCTTAAGTGTCTGAGACTCCACCACAGACAAGAAGTATTGCTCATGCCACATTTACTTATGCCATGGTGCAAGTTCACAAAATCTGGGGTTTTCAAGAAAATGAGTCACCATTATAATCTGAATCTCTGACCGCAATGCATTATCTGAATGCATTATTGGAATAATGCACAGGCCAGTTTTATCTGCAACTGTCCATATAACCCACAGATGAAAGGCTTCACTATGAATCTGCTTCCAGTTCTGGTTTTAGCATGTATTAGAGACAAATCACCTTTCTTCCTAAACCCAGAGGAACAAACCGTCTCTGTGACTTACTAAGTCTTCCTTCACTACTTAAGCAGTAAGCATCCCTTCACTTCGTTTAGATTAACAATAAGCAGGAACAGCCTCTGGGAACACAGGACACCAAACTCCACCAAAACCTGACCTGAACCTTCTCCAAGTGAGTATCGCTGCCCTTCAGCCAGTGCCATCCTATCAAGCAACAGCCGGAACCACAGTTCACTGCAGCTCTCTCTGGCTAAGTCTACACCTGGACCACTATGATCAGAGACACCATTCCCAACAAAACTAAGCTTTCAGGACAAATTCCTCACCTGCTTTCCAGAGAAGTTATTCTTCATCTAAGTTGAAAATTGAATTTTACTTAGAAACTTGGCTCAAATGCTAGCCCTACCAAGTAGCAATGGTCAAAAAAAATGAAACAAGAAATTTGAAGCTTTCACTTTTATGTAAAGTAGATCCACTATTTATTTTTGGGGGGATTCTTCATGCTGCCTTCATGGAACCTCAACCTTTTGCCATTAAGACTAAAAAATTTCAAATAAAACAACGCCTAAAATAAGAACTTTAGGGGAAAACTAGCAATATTTAAAAATTAATTTTAATATCATAAAAACACATTTATTAGTACTACTGTACTATATATTTCTGATGTAGGTTCAGCTTTTCCCTTAATTCTCTTTGATGAATTCCTTATCTTATCTAGACTTCTTTATAACCATCTGCTTAAACAGACATATCACTAAGAACTATTTCATTTCTATTCCTTGTTATACTAAAATTGTTTTCAGAAAAGAAACCTTCACTTCTTTTTTAATTGTATCTATATAAAAATACAAGCTGTAAGCCTCAAAATAAATTGTTTAAAAAGGCAATAACCTGAATACCAGTATCTCTGAACTCTGCAGAAACTGGAAATCTAGAAGACCATATCTAGAAGAGTGATGGATACTATTTACAGAGTGATCCTGTATCCTGTGAAGGCAGTGGCTCTGAGTTTTAAAAACAGCAGACCTACAAAGAGCAGTGGACTTGCACAACTTTTGTACCAGGATTCCAAATTAAGGCAGAACTCTTACTTTCTGACTGCTCTTCTCTAATCCAATAGTAATGCCCCGAAGACGGTTCCTTCCCCAAAGTTATGGCAGAATGAGCAGCTGTACCGTAACCCCAATCCGTGTCTATGCTGCAAACTTGACTCTGTGGTTAGGACCCACCAGAAAAAGCAAAACCAAATTATGAGCCAAACTTGGAACGTGAAGCCCTAGACCTCTTTCAGCTTCTTTGTGATGGTTTGGTGGAAGAGAGCACATCCAAACCAGGAGCATTTCCTCTTAAGAGAGTTGTGTGGAAGAATCACAGCATCACACCTGCCATTAATTCTCATTCTCCAACACTATGGACATATCAAGTGTTTCTGAGAACTGCTCCAACTTGCATGTACAAACAGACCACAATTTCTAAAAGAATACAGAGGCAGGAAAAAGCAGTAAATAAAAGACAGTTGAATGCAAAACCAACGGTACTGCAATAATACTCCACTATGTAACCACAGTATATTTTAGGGTAAACTTGTAAAGGGAAAGAACATCTTGCAATCACATTCAGCTTTGCCATTTCTCCATTTGTGAGTTTCTACTTCCATAACAGTAACCTGCACCTTCAGACTTCATTTGAATTTTCTCTTTCATCATTTCATTAGAAAAATTCCAGACAGAAATAAATGAGAGGAGGACCACATATATACCTAATGGGAAATTAAGAATGTTTAAAAAGCCAGCTAGAAAACTGAGATAGTCTATTTTGTGATTACAAAATAATTCACTTTCAGTACTTCCTCTATCACCCTGCACTGTGCTTCCTGAGGACCTGTAATAAATGAAACAGTAAAGAGGAAGCTGGAACCTGGTATTTCACGAGCCCACAGGAACTTCAGGGCCAGGGTCACGTTGTGCTGTGTACTAATGAAACCTCTCTCTCATGGGCTGTACCTGAAAAGCTTAAGAGGACACAACATGCTGCAGCTAATGAAAAATCCAGCCTGAATCTGAGTGCAGCAAAAACAATTTGCATCTTCAAGTAGTTGTCCCTCCTTCAGTTTGGCCAGACAGTTCTCAATGTGAGACACTTCCTTCAACTGTTTGATGGAGTAAAGATCTACACATCAGAAGGAAAACAGTAAGAGGAGATACTAAGGAGAAGGATAAATGTCTCACAGTTTTAACTTCTCTTGCCTGGTGAGCATCTCACCCAGATTCCTGGTGGAGCTCTAGAGATATCTGATGGGCACTGCATCTCCTGAGACAGAAAACAATGCTGGGAGAAACATAGAGCTCAGCACTTGGGGGAAGTGCTCCGTACTATATGCGGTTGGAACTGATATCTAGTTAGCTTTCTCTGTCTTTTCTTCATTAATGTATCTTATCAATCCCTCAAACATAAAACTGTGAGAGTCCTATTCTAGCAATTTCCACAGTCCCCACACGCTTACTGTTTGGTTTCTGCTCCAAGTATGACAAGGATTACGTTGGTCAAGTCCATTACAATGAACGGAACTCTGAAGCCAGATCCAGGGCCCAGGAGCTGCGTGCTACTTCACTGGCACTGAGCACATTCAAACTTGGAGCGCATCTTTTGGTGTGGAAGTGTAACAGCATTGCACATACCACTGCTTCCCACTTTCCAATGCCAGAGGTACACAAAAACGTGTCTGAGAACCATTCTAATTTACATTGGAGGGAAATCAACCCCTATCAAGGACCAGACACGAACAAATACAACTCTCCATGCCACCTTCAAGACAAGCAAGGCTGGGATAACCTTAAGCATCCTCCTTCATCCAAGCAATATCGTCCTCCGGCAATACTGATCACAAAGCTTCACTGCCCAAGACACAGCCCCCTGGAGGGCCCGGGCAGAACTCTTTCCCACCGAGCCAGTACCCTGCCAGAGCGCTGCATGGCTACACAACATTTCTCTTCCTTTGCAATATGTGCAGCTACTGTGCTGAGCTCTGTACTTGCAACACCGATGGTCCACTGAGGGTGTTCGCTTCTAGGACACAGTGCCCTGATTCCAGGGAAAAGTCTTTCCTTCTGCCTGGAAAAAGAAGTAAAGGAGCTTACGATGGTTACCTCTTACAGGAAAGATGCAGTAATGGTAGGAAAAGAGCACCCAAAGAAACATTTCTTCTTCTCTTCAAACAGTTAGTGATATCTTGTTTTCAGTCTAAGTGTTACTATAAAAAGGGGTTGGCTGATCCTGTGCATGAAGAAGGCACTCACAACCCTTCTGGCTTTTTTCCTTCTTGAGTTTGAATTGTTGCAATTTAGAGAACTGTAAGATTTCTCTTTGATGCCAAGTTCATCAATTATCTCTGTCTTTATCAAATCTGGATAAAATTGCTGTAGTTGACTCTGAAGGGAGAATATAGGACCACTTGGAAATTACTCTTATAAAGAGCAAATGTGATGGTCCTGCATATTATTGCAAACCGGGCAATTATAATTTATTAAGATTTCGCCCAGTAGTGACCGGGTATCAGGTCTTCAGGGATTGTCCTGTGTTATCAGTTTCAGAGACAATTCGGCAAGAAGTGTCATTTTTAGTCTTAACTACGTAAAGATTAGATACCTGTCTCTAGCACTTAGAGGACAGATGCTCATAACTCCCACTAAAATCTAACTGGTTTTAGCTAATAAAACTGTCTGAGAAAAAGACATTTCCTAAAAAAAAAATAAATTAAAAAAAAAAATTACACTCTACTTTGCCAAAATTTGAAGTTTTAATAAAACAAAGCATTTCAATTGGGTAAATGATGCATCTAACTTTAGGTATCTACATTTGAAAATTATCTTGATACTGCTTCAGGTTCTCCATTAATGATATAGCTTTTGCTCCCACTGCTCCAAAACCACCACCAAAAAAAAAAAAGAAAGTGGAAGGTGTAACAGCCTTCTGAACAGATGGATTTTTTGCTGAAAAGCTACACTGAATTCAGAACTTTGACAGGTTGTAGTAAATGTTGGTGCTGGAATTATACTGAAGTTATAGAGTTCAGATCCCAGTTCTTCAAAATATATGTTTTAAGATATATGGCTTCTTTAAAATGAGAGGAAATATAATCCCTCATTCTTTTAAAAGATGTGTACAGGTATGGATTTTTACAACAATGAATAGCCTAATCAGAGTGAAGAATCCTCAACTGAAATATCACAAAAGGCCCCCTCTATCCCCTCTCCATTTTTTCATTTCCACTTTTCTCTTGAAAGGGGTGTCTCACCAGAGAACCTGAAGAGTGAAAGATTTTAAAGTATAGGACTGAAATCCATCAAAACCAGGATTGTGGTCCAAACCCAACCAGCTGTCAAACCCAGAGATACGAATGTATGCTCACTTCTGCCTAATAAAATTTGAATCAAACACTTTGCATCTGATTCTCCATGTGAGCTTTTATGCAAACTTCTAAAGTGCAAGGAATCCTGGGGTGGAAGAGCTATTCTGAGAGCTTTCACATAGTTCATGTAATTAGGGAAACCACTTCCTTTGATTGTAAGTGTTCAAAACAGCTGAATTTCTTCTTTCAAAGGAACTCTGTGATTTGGGTCATCTCTTTTACTTGTTCTTTCATGTTTCTCAAGATGAGAGGTGAGACTGTAGAGCACATTATTTAGAAAAAAAAAGATTCCACTTTTTGTTTTAGGGATTGAACTTGGACTATTCAAAAGGTTGTCATTTGGAAATCTATCTTTCTTTCCCTCCCTCTGTTTCCTTCCTTTTCTGATAAGCTCTTCAGTGGCTCCAGTGAACATAGTCCAAAATGCCAATTTAAACCTAAGTGAAAACTGAAATGTGGTACATAAAGAAAAAGGGACTCTCATTTTCCTTTGTACTGTTGTGGCTGAATATGTAATTATAAAGGAGCTTTAGCTGCAGGACCTCAGTCCCCATGTCACGTTTATTTTTTTAATGGTTCTAAACACTGACCAAGCAAAAAGGCAGAAATACAGATTTTAAAAGACAAACAAAGCAACTGCCCTTGTCTTTGAAAGGGTCTGCGGGTTTTTTCTTTCCCAAAAAAGAAACTCAGGTCACAGTTTCAAGGCAATGAACATGTCACTCGTGCTAACAGCCGATGCCAGTGTTGTTACAGAATCAAGTGTCACTTACCCTGAAAGAATTTCTTGAGGCAGGCGCCCTGTTAGTGCCATTACTCAACATTCATCTCAGTAACACAGCCTGGAACAAGCAAGGAATCTCTCCCTTTTTACAATATACCACGAACACAAGAATAAGAAGGCAAGAGGTTTCACACTGCAAATTTCAAATTCGTAAGTAATAGCAGTATGCTTGTTTACCCTGGGAGGACTGAGCCTTATTCCCTGTCAGTGAGAAATTATAGCCCTCCCTCCAGAGCTACCACACTAGCAGGGAAGTGGTTTGCAATGGGACCAGAGCAAACCACGTGGGACGTCCACCACCAAACCACGTTACTGCCAACTTCTGCACAAGATGGAAGAGAGAACGGCTTAGAGAGAAGGCTTCACGATAAAGTCTTCAGTACAAAGTCATGAACAACTGAAAAAAACAGAAGTGAAGAGCAGAGCTCCAAAGTCTGTGGACCTAATGAGCGGGGTTCTGGATCTAGTGCCTGCCTTTAGGGCCCTCACAAGCTCTTAAAGGGGGTATTAGCAAGGAAACATCCAAAGCAAAACCAGTTCAACAGCTCTGAATTTTATCTGTTTCTACATACTTGTATCACACTCGTCACCCCAGTACACACAGACACATCACAAAGTCAAAGTAAAAAGTCTTTTCATTGCTTTAAAAAGCAATCGTCTTTGATAGGATTGCCTCAAACACGTCTAACATTACTAAAACAAAGGTTATTATATAATTAGACAAAAAGTAATTCCTGTGCTTTTTTTCCCCCCTCTAACTGCACATTGGCATGCACTACATTTTCTTTGTTCTGCGATTCTTCCAAGGAAGAGAAAGATACTGTATTGGAAAATGCCAATCACTCACCAGAGGGTGCAGCAACTAGATTATCTTAACAACTTTCCAGAACAAAAACCTATGCACCTCTTATTTTCTGCCTCTGCCAGATAAAAATTAGTAGAGAACCTCAGCTTTTATTTAAGAGCTGATGCCTGCCCAGGCTGCATGCATGCATGCCTTTTGTTTTTTCCCTACCTTCCAAACATGAACTTAATACCAATCAGATGAGTATCTTCCTGTGTCCACCAACAGCTTCCTTGCTTCTCCTAGAGCAACTCAAAGGTTGTTTTGTTTTGTTTTTATAAAACACGCTTATTTTTGATACGGCCACAACACACACACAAAAAATGCAGCTATTTGTTCAGGCGTGTCTCATGATGTTATTCTCTCTCTGCCTTGCTTATAACATACAGCCATGACGATCCTCAAGCTTTGGAAGTTTGGGAGTAAAATACACTGCCAGCCAGAGGGGAGAGGAGGGAGGGCACAGACGTGGCCCCTTCCCCTCGCGATGAGGCCCCAGGGCCGGGCGCAGCTGCCCCAGGCCCTTCCTGGGCCTCTGGGCGCCGCAGAGGCAGCCGAGGCGGCACAGGAGCAGTCACTGTTACTCCTGCTACCCAGCTCCCCGGTGGTGGTTGCTTTTTGAAACAGAAAGTTATGCAGAATGATTTTATTTAGTAAATGAATGTGTATTTGCAAGCAGGGTTCCTCCCCAGCAGTTCAGTAGTAGAACTGAAACACGCTTAAGGAGACACACAGGGCACTCGGGAGGCCGCTGCATCAGGAGAGCAGCTCCTTATTCACCTCCATTGCCCTAATCTCCCCTGCATGTTAGCATGATTAATTGAGTATGAGAGAAAGGGTTAACGCTGGAGCTGTTCCCCCGCAGCCTCCCACTAACATAAACAGGTCTGAAAGCTGCCTCACACTGTTTATACTGTCCCCTTAAAAAGGAAACCTTCTCTGTCAGCACCTTAATAAGTGGCAATAGGTAAATGTGCAATAACCTTTACAGGCTGAGTTGCATCATTTACAATTAAAACCAGATTGATTTTGATGCTTCCCTTAAAGTTAGAATCTATATGCTCCTCAACTTTGTTTTCAATGAAATCTTGTGGCCCAGGCCCTCTTGCAACTCATGTGTAACCAGGCAAAAATGAAGGACAAAAGGGGAAAAATAAATAAATAAATAAATAAATGGGCAAGAAAAGGTGGGTATGTCTAGTCCTATCGAGATTTTTACTGCCCTCTTAAGAGGACAATACTCCCCATTTAATATGCCATCGGTGCGACGCAAGTGGTGGGTATTTCTGGGGACCCCAACCAAAGACTGTGGCCCCTGTGCTCAGCTTTGAATGCACCAAAGAGTGGAAACCAGTCTCTGCCCCCAAAAGACAGGGCTCAGATCACAACTCCAGCACAGACACTAAAATACATTTGATCAACGACACACTTACATGCAACAAGCCAGAAATGTTATTAGATTCGTAAAATACTTCCACACACCTCAGCAGCAACTTTGTCATCCAGAAACAATAACGTGTTATTCCACATACTGCAATGCATGTGAATTACTTAATTATAGCTCCCAGGGACTGCAACTCCAATGTATTTCAGTTCTGGTCACAGACGTTTAAATTGTCCCCTGTCCCTCAAAGCACTCAATACTCTAACACATAAGTGTGCTTACTATAAAGTTACTACTAGATCTCACCTGCAATGTGATTTTGTTATTATAATTTTATCTTAAGAAAATTATAGAGTTGGATTAAAATTAGAGTTAAATAAAATACTAACTTGAACTGCCTCTCAATTGCTTGAGTCTACAAAGAGCACCTTGAGAGAAAAGGAGCTCTTCTACATCCATCAGATTTCTAGTGATGCTTCAGTACAGCTTCAACATCCCAGAATACCATTTCGCAGTTGATCACTTCAACAGAAGCCCAGGGTCAGTGAATGTCGTGGGAGGGGACACAGAAGAGCTGCAATTTGATGTGAAGGGTTACTGGCACAGAGAAACAAGCAATGCAACCTCTCCTCCAAATTGTAAATAATAACTGAGCCCATGCAAAAAGAAGACCGAAAAGGGAGAAATATTTCTAGAGGGGGAAAAAAACAAAAAACAAAACAAAACAAACAAACAAAAACTTAATTGTAGCTAAGTATCTACTAAGTATCTACTGGCAACTCCAGCCCACTGTCAACAAAAATTTGCAGCAGATTGACAGAGTGATTTTTAAAACAATATATAATGGAATTAATTATGAAATGGAAAAATGGAAGGATATTTAAGAATACCCTAACAGGCTGGATACTGTGGGTAGTGAAAAGGAGGAGAAAGTGCTTTTCAAATAATCAACAGGAACAGATTTTCTTCCTTATAGAAACAATATTTATTCACAATTTGTAGGAAACTGGTGTTAAAACTTGTTCACCTGCAGATGCTGCACCTTCTGAAAAGGCAAATGTAAAGATAACTGAATTGAAAGGGTCCGAGACCTCACAGAGATATTCCTAGACAAGGGATTGTATGCATGACAGATTTCTGTGCATCAACCAAGCTCTGGCAACTGCCCATGTATTCCTGACCTGCAGCACATACAAAGTAGTTCTGCTTCACTCTGACGAAGTTCAGAGCAATTCAAGAGAGTCAAGTGAAAGGAAGCAACACAGAAAATCTGGCGCATCTTACTTTATTAATTTACCTGATTATCAGGTTTGTTTGTGAAGTTACTGTTCACAGCTGTCCAGCAGTCAACAGAAGGAAATGTGCACTTAACCCTTCACAATTCCAGTACAATATCTGGTGTTTTAGCTGATAAAAAGGGATAGGGTAACTTCTTAAATATGGCTACAGCAAGATTCACCAGCACTTGTGAAACTGCTTTTCATTTATTGCAAGCTAAGGTAACAACATCAACAGTCACTATGTCTCAAGGGACCCAAAATAACTTCTGAAACCACAGAGTGCCAGTCTGAGCCTTGCCATGCCAGTTTCATTGAGGTTGATGTCTAAATCAAATTAAGCCAAAATTGGCTTGATTTAAAAGAACTGCATATATACAAGCCAGTAAGAAGCTGAAATTAAGCTGGTCAAAAAATCTCAGTAAGCCACACAACTCATACTACAAATACTCATTATTTACACGAAGCAACTCTAAAAGATGTTACTCATCTAATGAAAAGCTTGGTATAAAATGTTTAAACACACAAGTAGAAAAATCCACTACAATAAAATGCAGCAAAATATAGACCAGTATGTTTCTGTGCCTGGATAGCCAACATTTCTGAGATCATCTTGAGGAGCAGAGTTGTAGAGGAATAAAGTCTCTTTTTAAAACAGACAAAATGAAAAATAATGCCTATTCTTCCCAAGAATAAATGTATTCTGGCAATGTTAAATCATTAGACTGGTATCTCCCAAATATCAGTGAGGTTTTGATATCATTTTGGTTGCAACACATGTTCTGCTTGATACTTAAATAGTCTTATCCAAAGCATCCACTAAGAAAATCCCTTAACACACTGACTTTCTTGAGACCTGAGAACATGTCATTCTTTTACAAAATAAAGTCCTTCAAAAAATATCCCTTGAATGAAGGCCAAGAGTAGGGTAAAATCAAAAGCAGATACAGTCAGAGATTTGTTGCAGGAGCCTGTACTATCCACAACAGTTTATTCTGTGAGACACAGAATATAAAACAGTTTGAGCATCTGAACCCATTTTCAAAACTGCCACAGAATAGCAAGGGTACTGAGTATCCTTCCGATACCATTTTGGGAGTACCTTAGCACTGAGAGAAGTGCTCTAAGTCATTCCCTTTACCAAAATATAAAAAAAAGAAACAGAAAATCCTACAAAATAACCACTCAGTTAAAAAAAAAAAAAAGAAACACTTTTAAGACCCCCCTTCAATATAGTAAAATATAGTTTTATTTCTTTTCAGCTGTTCACAAGATACAGCAGCATTTCTTTAAATAAATATGGGGCTGAAAAGGTTCCCATGAAATCACTTAGTCCAGGAATATTCAATTTCAATTTAAAAAAAAAAAAAAAGTGAATTCTGTAATTTTCCAGTATACATGCAGGTCTCTCTGTAAAGTTCACATATTCAATGCCTACACCTTATATACCATATACTCTTTTACAGCTTGTTAGCAATATGATGTGCATCCAAGGACCACAGGTTGGAATCCCTGGGTTCGTCGCCCCCCACCCTGAGTCACAATCAAGTAAATCTAGACATTTCCTGACAGATATAATCTTGAATCATTTTAAAAACTAACTGATTCAGAAATGAGAGGGGTAAGGCAGTGGAAGCTCCTAGAAAGAGCTAATAAAATAATAAAAAAAGCATCAAAACTACCCTTCATTACAGCCAGATCCCAGAATGGAGAAGTCATTCAAGGCTGGCACCCAAGCACCCTTAATAGCTATAAACTGCAAGCAAAAACATCTACTATTTTTAGTCCTGTCTGGGCTACGTATCAATTTCAATTTGGTTTGGTTTGCTCTATTTTACTCTGTTGTTTTTCTCTTGTTACTCTTGAAAGTCATTCCCAGTCCTTACTCTTATGACCCACATTAAAATTACCACATACTCTCTTTTAAGAGTACAAACATGAGTGAGGTAAGCCTAGTGACATGCCTATGATTAAACTTAATTCATTCAGTTTGGAAGTTACAGGCACAATCAATGTCTTCTGGACAGTCCCTTCCAAAAGGGAATCATAAAATATAAAGAGGGAACAAGCTGCATTATTTTCCATATGAAGCAGTTGAAAGGATCCCCTAAAGCTTATTGTATATCATATGTATGTGCAAGAAAACTTGACAATATAAAATTACTTTCCACGGTAGCCAGACTTCCAGCAATACTGCATCAAAACCAGTAAAAACACGTTTTTATTCTTGAGCCTCATAAAATCCAATCGCATCACACAGACATGACTGAACAAAACACACACAGTTAATAGTACTCAGTTTAACATTTTTTTTTTAATGTATGAGTGGCTGTTAGTTCAGAAGTGCTTTCCAAGAGATTTCAGTTGCATTTTACTGGTTTACCCCACCTCCCTCTGCCGCCGGCCTGTGGCTTGCTCAGACCACGGCCTGCGGCTCACTCAGACCACGGCCTGCACTGGGAAGAGGCCCAAGAACAGCCACACTGCGCGAAACAAGCCATCCCATACCCAAATACTGTGGCTGAACAGCCCAAGTAAGCAAACCACATACAACGCTGCTGCCCTTCATTAGCACGAGGACTGCTCATGGGTCACGGAGTACTTCTAGAAAGCAGACACATTGCAATTATATGCAAGTTTCAGGTAAGCTCCAGCAGCGATGAATCTCACAGTGAAGCAGTGATTGGGCGCCAAAAAGGACAGAAAAACAGCCGCCAAAAGTACAGCCTTCAACACAGTGACAACTAACAGGTGAACATCAGAGCTGTACAGGCAGACGAAGGAAGCAAACGCTGTTTGGTGAGAAGGTAAGGCCTACAACAACAGGCTGTAACATTTCACACAAGCAGTTATCTGCTCTAGATAATGGAGTCAAAAAAACTGCTAGCAATTTGCAGAATAAGGCCTTTGGGCCCAATCACTCCCTTCTGTTTCAGTGGGAGCCAAATTACAGGCCTATCCAATAACTCACATAAATTGTTCACAAAAATACCAAACAAATTCCTGAGTAGTAGGTGTGATTTTCTTCAGTGGAGTGCACATAATTATCACTTTGGGCAGAGGGAGCAAGCACACATCCAACTACAGGAGGCATTTCTGCTTCCCCTGTATGCATCACGAATGTCACGGTGATAGCTTGATTTTCCATAAAACAATTCACAAATGTTCCTTGCTTCAAACCAAAACCTGCTGAAGTGCTTGTACAAGACGGTAAAACTGCAATTTAATTTTGTTTTTGCTGTTACTTAATCACTCAAGACACACTCTTATGGTTTACCTAATCGGCCCAAGTCTTGCCCAGAGTTTCAGATCTGATATTCTAATCAAGGCCTTGCAGAGTATTCCTCTTTCTCAGTACACCTATTTAGCCGTACTCATCCACATAAACACACACCTCTTTCTGTACAGTCTGATTTTACTACCTGTCCATAAAAAGTTAATGCCTTGCAGAGATCTTCCCGTTTTCCACATTTTAAAGACTTTTGAAGAAATCTGCCTGAGCTACACCCTTTCAAGTATTTATTAGTTTTTCTGAGGACATATTTTAGTATGAGATGCTGCTATATACTGGAACAAAAAAATGCTTTGTTTTACATGTTAGAACTTACTAGCCACTTGGCTAATACAAAGCCTTCAAGATATTTACTGGTTTTGTTTGGTTTGTTTAATAAAATGAAGCACAGAGACAACATATTTGCAGAATGACACCACAGCTCTATTGACTTGGCTTGTGCCCTTGGACTCGGCAAGCATGAAATTCCTCTGAGCAAGCTTTTCCCAACTCTCCTCTGTTTTCTCTTTATTCAGTTGTTATGGATTATTGGCAGCAGTTAAGAGAAATAAAAGACAATCAGTCATGAAGTTAAAAAGGACACTTCCTTTCAAAGAAGTCAGAAAGGGCAACAATTAGTTTTCCGGACTAAATGCAAGCTGTCCAAATATCTACACACAGTTAGAGAAAGTTATTTTTCTACTGTTAACAGAAAAGTCATTGACTCGCCATGACTTTTAGCACAGTTAAGTCACAGATGTTCAATATTGTCATCACTACAGATAAACGTACTATGGACAAACATACTGCATACTACATGTGTAAACAGACTGACAGCCATTAAGGTCAGAAAAGACCTTTAGATCACCGAGGCTGGCCTCCAGTGTATCACATGCAGGCCACTATGCCTCACCAAGCTCTCTTCTGCTGAACTCAACAACGTAACAGAAGTAATTGTCCAAAAAGACACCTCATCTCAATGTGAAGACATGAAGAGATGGAAAGGATTCTCCATCTTTGCTCCTTCCCTGTGTAGTCTGTTCCAAGTATTACTCATCCTCACTCCTTATAATTTGTGCTTTATTTCCCATTCTAATTTGTCTGGCTTCAGATCCCAAACTTTAGTTCTTGTAATAACTTTTTACACTAGATTAAAGAGCCCAGAGCATTTTCTCCATATGAAAATGCAATTGTTGTAAACAAGCTCTCATTTTTTTAATTCTCTAAGGTTTTTGACAGACTGATTCTGGCAAATCTTTCTAGACCTATTTAAGGTACCACCACTTCCCTCTATGCTGCCTCTCCAGAAACCTTACAAGAGAAGTTGCCCATACCAAGCTGCTCCCAACTAGAGCCCATCTTGCCAGTTTAGGTTGCAAATGGTGACCAGTCTGAAGGAAAATGCACAGATTTTGTACTTGAAGGCACTTGCCCCATTCTGTCGACAATCCTGTCTGTCATGCCCACACACATGCACCCCCGCACCCCAAAACTTTCCACTTTCTGAGTGTGTTTTGCAATTCCCCTGGGCTGCCCCTCCAGTTTGTCAGCATTCCTTTAGAAACAAACCAACCAGGACTGCACCTACTGCCTAACACCCTCTCCCCAGTGCCATTTACCCAGACCCAGTTCTTACAAATGACTTGATCCCCATTCATATATGCAAGGACGTTAACTTTATTTGTAACAGCACCATGATAAGGGTTCTTAATGAGTTGCAGGTCTTCATTAACTCCTAAACAAACCCTTAAATTATACTGAATTCTTTCTAGCATACAGTTTCCTTTTCCCAGTGCGCAACCCGTACCCCTCACTACAAGTTGAACTTTGCAATTGAGTATTTAGAAAAAGTGTTATTTGAATGGTCAGCTGTGTCAGGTGATACACAAATGACTGCCCTACTTTCTCCACTATTTCCCATTCCACTAAGGTTTATGCCATCACAAGTCATAGTAATACTGTTTAAGTTGTCTTTCAAAAATGCTTGCAGTACATAACCACAGGTCTAGGACAGACACGTCTATTCAACAAAGATGTTTCACTGATCACTGCTGAGATCTGCCAGTTAGCTGATTTTTCAAGCAACATGTTACTGACATTGCCTAGCACTGATTTTGCTTGTCTTTTTATTTTTAATATTTGTTAATGTCAAAAGATACAGAGTACAAATTGACACTGGACAGAACGTGTATATCTTCCAACATCCTCAACAGGAAAAAGCATGAGATTCGCATTTTAGACAGTAACTTGCTTAATCATGATCAAACACGCTTATCACATTGCCAAGCATGACAAAATTATGCTAACTCTGTTGCTGCAACAGCGGGTGAATCTTGGTGTCTGGTTGTTTGCTAAGCTTGTCATTCTTAGAGCTGCTTTGCTGTCCTTCAGCTTGTAACTGTCTTCCTAGAACACTTTGAGGGTACTGTATAAAAGATCTAAGATAGATATATGTAAGATACACCATGCTGGAACAGCAGCCCAATGCTGTCCATTGCTACACCAGTGCAGTCTTGCTGCTGCGCTAGCAGTGGTGACCTGCACGCAGACTGGAGTTCTGTGAGGACTGCAGGTACCACGTCTCTGCTGGGACTGCAGAAAGCTAAGGGTCAAGAGGATTTGCAGGTAAACCTCTTATGGCTGGCTAAGCTGCAGTAAGTAGCCATTCTGCCTTTTCCCACAGAAGTGCTGAAGGACCTGTCTGCCTTCCCAGCCACACAGGAAGCCACTGGAGAAGGCAACCAGTGCAGTGGTTAGCCTTTAACCGCACTGCGAGACAGGGCCAAGCAGAGGTACACCTGTGAGCAGCTCAGGGCTCGTGGAGCCCCAGGTGAACAGCTCCTGCAGCAGCAGGGCAGAGGCAACACCTAGCAGTACACGTGATGCCTATAGCGAACACACAGACACCAGCCACAGTGTTTGAGAGACCACATGTAAGGAGGACAAATGCGAAGCAGGCAGAGACAGCAAACACTAAATACTCCTATCCAGCAACGTGCCCAGTGGTATCAAGTGGAAATTACTAGCTCCACAGGTGCAGGAGCCCTCCTCCTCCTCAGGGTCATGACAGAGAGGAGCTGCTACACATGAAAAGTAGAGGAGGGCAGCAAAGACACAGTAAAACAAGAATGCTTCAAATCAGAGACACTCGGAGCCCCCTCGGTATGTATTTGTTATAACAACATCCAGTTACAGGGTTTTGTAATTAAACAAACAAAAAAAACAAGGTAGATTGCCTCAATTAACTCAAGAATGGAAGCCAGTAGAAAGGAATTTATGTCCTTGTTTCCACAGCAGACAAAAAAATAAAAGTAAACTCTTACCTCTTTTTCTATTTTGAGCAGCTTCTTTACAGCCACCTCCTTGTCCTGAGAAATCCATCGGGCTCGATAGACACTCCCGAAACTCCCTCCACCGCAGTTCTCAAAAAACTGCAAGTCATCAAATCTAATTTGCACAAATGAAGCACTGGTAGACGACATCTCATAATGACAAAATATACCACAGCAAAATCTGTGAAGAGAAAAACCGTAATTAGTACATACACTCCACGGATTTATGGACGTGCTTACCTATGTTCTGACACCCCAAAACAAGAACCTGTTGCAACAAGCACACTGCAGTAAAATCCACTCAGCCTAAGACGAAAAGTCTAGGAGCTCGCAGTCCAACAGGCTATGCAAATGTTTACATTATTTGCACAAGCTATTAGGAACAGCTGGGAGACAGAAAGGACTAAAAATACTCTGCAGTTACACGGAGGTCTCCCGAGCACCTTGGAAGGAGCTGTGCAAAACACAAGCGTGCCACCGCGCTCCCCAGCGCCGAGCCCGCTGACGGACGGGAAATGTGCTTTCAACTCCCAGCTTGCATAGGAGCTCAGGCATGCGAAGCACGCGCTCTCGCCTGTTGTGATCGCTTTGCACGACACACAGTAACCCGCGCCGGGCTGGCAGGCGCACGGCGGCACACACGGCGCACGCTGCTGGCCAGGTAGCAGCGCTCTTCGCCGGGATGCGGAAAAACCCGGCCACAACAAAAGTCTCTTTCCAAATGAGTCAGTTCTGTTCACATGTTACAACAAAGTGTAAGCACACAGTAATTTATCTGGGTTGCAATATGTGAAATTCTGCAGCCTGTGCCAAGACCGGCTTCGGCGGTTTTGAGAGACGATCCATCTTTGCTGCCAGGAGAACAGAACGTCCTTCTCAGAGATTTCAAAGCGATAAACCTCATGCCTGCAGCAAATTTCAAGCAACGTTATCACCTAAGTGAGTGAACAATTTTAGGTTTCTTTTTTTAATGGCATTAATGGGAAGCTTCAACTTCTCCGGAGGAGCACAAAGAAGGTGGGATCCTGCAGAACCTGCCACATGCTGTCTGCAGGACCTTGAGGCTTGTGGGTAGAATCCTGCACCAGCTTAGACCAACGAGCTTTAATCACCACCAAGAGTTACTATAAAGGCAGTTAATGAAAGTAAGCTTATCAGCATAAACTGAAACAGAGATGGGTCTGAACAAAACAAACAAAAAGATTTTGTTTTGCTGGTGAAAGTTACACATCCAGTTATACTGATCTATCTACAGGATCAAAATACAGCATGTGTTCAGGAGCCTCCGGCCTGCAGGGCTTTTTGAGATAGTACCAGACACCAAGGGTTGTCTGGGACTGGGAACTGCATCTGATACACCTAGCTCTGCCTGCTGCAAAAACAAAACACGTCCCTTTTGTAACAAAGACACAAGTTTCCTCTCCCAGCTGTCCTAAATTTGTGCATAATTTGACAAACGTTTTGAGATCTCATTTAACCCGAAACTTCTGTCCCTGTTTGGTTGCAGCTATTTTCCAAATGAGAGATGAGGTTACCAAAATATTTTTCCATATATTGTACAGGATAGCATACAGCCTTTTCTGAAACTGCCTGGTGTGTTGTAGATCTCTTCACTACCCACAAGGGTAAAGGCAACAGCTGCCCAGGCCATGGCAGCTTTAACATGTTTATAGGAGGCATCACGTCCCAGAGGGAGCTGGCTTCAAGCACACATCTCGCTGACAAACAGCCTGCACCGCTCTCCGGGAGGCAACACGAGTTTCTGTTCCCAGCTCTGCAAGCTAGCATGAGGGTTATCCCTGCAACAGGAAATCAAGTCTGTTCTTCCAATATCCTGTCAGCTCTTTTGCTGATACAAGTGCCTGAACTCTGCTTTTGACCTTTTGTTCTTGTTTTAACCTTGTCAGTGTTGTCATTAGATTTCTAATGTACATCTCTTATGTACCTATGGAAGATCAGAGTCATCTTTTGTACTGCCCAGCATATACGTTCTTTAAGGAAAGCTCAAGGGAAAGGACATCAGTCACTTCTGCAAATCAGGAGCATAATAGAGGCAGTTCTCACTTTTGCTTCTTTGCCAATGCTGCTTAATTACCTGGTCCTCTGAAACAAAAGCCCGTCTGTCATTTTTAATTCAACACTTCCTCCAAGGCAACACTGTGTACACGTGTCTCACGCATATGTGACACTTTATAGGCAAATAAAACAGGTAAGCTTCACAACCCAGAGACCGTGCAATTTAAGGCCACGGCCCTGCACACATTTATGCATGTGGATAATTATGCTCCGGTGAATAATCTCCTTACTGACGGCAGAATTGTTCAGAAGAGTAATGTCACTCACAGGCAGAAGTATATGCACCACGACTGGACCATAAATTAAAGAGGAAAGCGTGAACAGCTGATAACAGATGGTTGTGTTGGAGACAGCAGAAAGAACAGAAAACCAAGTGAAAAGAAAAATGCATCGAAGGAAACAAGTATTTCTGGCCTTTACCATCTGAATTTGATAGTTCTGAAAAGCTGTCAAATTATTTTAAATTACTCTTCACCCAAAAGAACGAAATTATCCATCTAAAGAAGAAAATAATTTGACTTCTGAAAGTTATGCTAGCATAGCACTAGATGTTATTCTAAGATTTCACTGAAAACAGACCTCAGCATTTACTAATATGGGACCAATCCACACCAGACGCTTTGCAAATGCAAGTGAGTACCCTTCTGCGCATCCTTCCTGCTGTTTAAAAATTTACCGATTCCTAAACATTTCTGCAATTACAATGCGGTGCCCATCACACAAGCATTTGCAGAAGATGCTGTTCATTCTTTAAACGCCTTTTCAAATTTATCTACAACAGTCAGCTGCAGATGCTACAGTCACCAGCATACAACAAAGTAATATAATTTAAAGAATGATTCATGGGTTTGTATTAGGTTCTCCCAGAAGTTTTTTCCAGAGAAAGTGGAAGAGATTTACCTGGGATGCTAAATAGAGATCTGTAATTAATGACAGCCTAAGCTAGGTATACGCTTTTCTTCTTCTAGATGAAAGAACAAACCTGTTTAAATATTACTCCATATTTCTTGATGCAAGGTAGTTAATCCTCAATTAGAGGGATCAATCCCTTTGTTATATTTGAGAAAACAACTGTTTAGAGTAACAACTGCATGTGACAATTACACACACAGTTATTAACTTGTCATCGTGTTTTAAAAGATACTTAACAATCTGAGTTTACACCACTGGTTAAGAAAAATATCTGGCATTTCCTTAAACTCCATGTTCTCCTACTTGTATCCAAAACAAGCGCATCACTCCACCCACGCGCAGCACGCCTCCAGGCTGCAGGCTCTCCAAGCCAGGAGAGCAGCCCCTGCTCGGGGCCGCGGCAGGGCACCCCGGAGCCCCCGCGTAAGGAGGGCTTGGGATCGGCTCTGCCCTTCCTCAGAAGCACAGCTCGGGCTCCTCAGCTCCTGCTGTCGTTTGTCAGTCGGGAACACCACCTCAACTGACTCTGTTGCTTGCTGTCTATAAAACAAAAACGTGACAGTTCAGAAACTGAATGACAAGTATTTGAAGAAATAATTTGATTGCTGGTTATTGCAATTATTCCTGCGGGATCTTTGGGGGAAGAATGAACTTGCATCTCTTCAGTTTTGTTTCTAACGGTTAGCATGAGCTTGTAATCATGCAAAAACATCTTCACCTTCTCCTGCGTGGATTTTTTTCCTCGTAAGAACTTACTTGAGCATGATGTTAGAAGCTGGTCATTCCACACCACAAAGGAACAGACCTAAGCCACCTCTGGCAGTATTTAGCATGTGGGGTACTAACAGGACGCTGCTATCCAGCAAGTTACTAAGCCATGCTCAGTTCAATACAGTAATAAATGCTGAGTGTGTGAAGCCATCCTAGAACGAGCCATTACTGGCTCTTTGCAATTAAAGCATTTTGGGGGAGCAACTGGCACAACAGCACTGCCCTGCATCTTCGTGTACCAAAACGGGAGAAGTCACCAGTACCCCTCTGTGCCCCAAAAAAGTGCTGCGCAGCAGGGGAACTGCCACTAAGCAGCACCCTGCTATATTCCACGTGCAAACCAGGCCCTGCTGTTTGTCACTCCGCTATTGCTCCCCGAGCACAGACAGCTTCCCCTGACGGGCCTACACGTTAGGGACAGGTGGAAGGGAAGAATTCAGAACAAACTGCACTGGAACTGCAGCTCAGCACACATCTTTAAACTTTAAATTGCATCCCACATCTTGCACATACACCTGACACTTTTTAAATATTCGATCACTCAAAAAATACATATATATTTACAATTTATTCAAGGAAACACCTTTGTAATTCGCTCCCCCCACTTCACTGTATGACTCCATGAAGCCGGATTCTGTGCTTCTTTCGGCAAGGCATCCTGCCAAGATATTGCCAATAAAGTAGTAGCACACTACACTTGTGCTATCTTAAAATACACAGCAGAATGTGCCAAGTTTCCTTATTTGGCAAAACAGTCCTTTTGCTTCCAGGATCTTTGACCATCCATTTTTAGATCCAAATCATCCTTTGTATCCAACACAGCCTACAGTCCTTGAAGATACCAACCTGGATTTTTGCAGCAGCGTATTTATTCAGACTTAAAAATAAATAAATAAATAAAAACTCCACACACACAAAAAACCAAACCGAAGTGTGGTTAACCATCGTCTTTTCTAACAAGAACACAGATAAGGAGTTGTAGTGATATCGAGCTACAAGAGGTACTGCAGAAAGAGAAGTTTTTGTAGATAACAGACCCTTTAATCATATTATGAACTGTTGATGGGTCAGATGCAAACAAACCCCATTCACACACCAATTAAATATATCCCAAGCTCCCAATAGGTTAAAATAAAATCAACAACCCCTACACTTCCTAAACTTTCTTCATCAGACTTAACAGCAGCAGTGCAGATGCTGGGACTCGGGGCAGCGTTCTGCCTACCTTGGTTACGCGAGCAACAACACTTGAGCCTGTCCTTTGTCAGCGCACAGGAATTTCGCGTAACTTCCATTAATAACATTTCTAATTTTATTTGAATTTATATAGACACCAGTGCTACAGAAAAAGACCTCAACTCAGCCTAAATAATTTCAGTACTTCAGGAAACAAACTATTCTATTTTCGACCTGAGCTGCACCAACGGCAGAGACCGACGGCTTTGAACGCTTCTCTTTAAATAGCAAACATTTTATCTCGGCGCAACGCCGAAGCGCTCGCTTCGTTTGCAGCGCTCCTCGCCAGCGATGCCCGCCGGGAGGAACGCACGTGGGGTGGGGGCTACGCCTGCACGTGAAGCCCCGCTTGGGCACCGCCGTGCGGGACGTGGGCCTTCGCCTTGGCAGCGCTTCCGCGCCCTCTCGCCTGGGCCAGCCCCGCGCTCCAGGGCTGCCATTACCCACGCAGTGCCGCCGGCACGCAGCGCTTGGCACGCAGGTAAAACGAGCGAGCTTCCGAGGACTTACAGTTTGAGGACAAAGTCCTGAAAATACTTAACTACGTGCCTCCAACAGAAAGCTATGGTGTTTTCAAGCAAGGACCGCGTTAACCCAGCGCTTTCAAACCATTCCCGCTTCTGGCCCCCGGAGGAGGCGACGCTCCGGGGCTCTCCCGACGGCGCTGCCCCCAGAGCGGGGCACGCAGCGCGGGCGCAGGGGCTGCGGGCGGCTCGCGTGAGCGCCCGGCGGAAGGGAGCGAGCTCGGGCAGGCTTAGCGAAAGTGCAAAAAGACGCCAAGAAGAGATTGCCAGCGCGCTGTACAAACGGAGAAGGAAAACAGAAAAAAAGCGGGGGGGAGCCGCACCTCGAAGCCCAGCCTCGCTGCTCCCACGCCCAGCAGCACGCAGCGGGGTGCGCGCAACGCCAGCGGGGGCCGGGCCCCC
>VXAA01002996.1:207394-310699 GCA_013399115.1 Anseranas semipalmata | reverse complement strand
CGGGGCCGGGGGCCGGGGGCCGCGGGACGGCGCCAGCTCCGCTGCCCGGGCCCGGGCCGCGTCCCCGCCACGCGTGTCCGTGCCCCCCCACCACACACACACCCGCTGAGGCGTAACGCGGCGCCCGGCCCCGTGCGGCCTCCGCCGTGGGCTTGTCCAGCAAAGTCCCCCGTGGCCAAGCGGCAGCGAACGGGCCTGTCCCGAGGTGCGGGGCCGAGAGCAGCGGGGTGCACGCTGAGGCGTGCCGGGGCCCACCCGTGTCCCTGCCGCTGCCTCGCAGCTGTTTTGGGGGAAAACGGATGGATATCGGTCAGAGAGGGCGGCCATGGTCGGAGGCAGCGTGTCAGCCAGCCGCGCTGAGGTGCACCACTTACGGAGGGGGATTGGTGTAGTTACCAGTCACCACCCAAATGACCAGGGGACGGCAATTTTTATTAAAAAGTGCTTCGCCATTCACGTGCCAGCAGAGCTGGGGCGGCGTTAAATGAGGAGCGGCATCACAAAGCGCGGGGTGGGCACTGGGAGGGCCTGGGGGGTCAGCGGTGCTGAAAATACTGAACGTGAAAATAAGCTTATTGAAAATAAGCTCTCACGTTTGTAGGAAGTGACTCAAAAGACTCGGGGGCAAGCAGAACTTTTCTCCTGAGGCAAACGCATCACATGGATGTGACGGTACGTTTTTGTATTGGCATCGTGCAGGCTTCGATGTATCGCCATCCGCGCTCCCCAGCCCGGTGGTTTTGTGTTCACTGAGACTCTCAGCTCCTCGTTATCCCTCATGTTAGACTGTTGTTACGTGGACGTGTGGATACGCCATGCACAGATCAGCTGCGTAGCACAGTGAATCACGAAGAGGTGCGCAGCGTCACGCTGAATCACGTACGTTAGCTGCACAGCGCTGAGAGGGATGGTATCGAGATGAATCATGGAAGAACTCTTTACTGGTGAATCAAATACAATGATTTCATGAACATCAGAGGTTTTTACCCAGGGCATGTTATTTTGGCAAGGGGGAGGCTAGTCAAAAGTTTAAAACAGTGGAGCACAAGTACGCATTTCTGGCCGTAAAATAAAAGACATTAGTTAAGTGTTCCGTAATAGTTAATCAGAGTGAGAGCTCACCGAGGTACCAAGCGGTGAGCGCAGTAAGTACATGAAGGTACCAAGGGAGTCCAGGAGCGCGCCGGTGGCCTCCCCGCTGCCCCCCTGGCAGATTGGGCACCGCCGGGACGAGGAGCGAACACACCTGGGTGCCGCGCTTTCGGGCGCTTTCTGTCTGACCTGTGGCTGGTGAGCTGGCGGAGTCTCCAGGCAAAGTCAAAGGGGAAAAGAAGGCACGGATACCAAGTGGGAATCACGTGAAACTCGTGCTCTGGGGGAGAGGTGCTGCACAGTCTCTCAAACGCTGTGACTAACGTGTTTATCCTTCCTGTCTGAGGCAATTGCCAATTAGTCAAATGACTTTAAATTCTATTTAAATGTTAAATCACTCAATTCATAGGCATTTGCTTCGGACAGCAGTGTGCTTGCATTCAGAGGTCTCTCGCCTCGGGTGCTTTGGCCAGTCATTTTGTCTGCGGGGCTGTCTGTGCGCAAAATTAGGATGTATCACTGACTTCAGGCCCTGGCTGCAGAAAGAAATAGATTATTCCAGTGGCACGTAAGAACAAACATAAATTGTGGGGGTAGTTCATATTTCCTGCTCCAAGAGTAGGAGTGCAGAGTCTGCGCCAGGAACTGCTAACGTGCCACTGATCAAAATACCTAATTGCACTTGCTCTATCAGAGGACAGTGGAGCAAATGAGCAGGGGCCTACGTACGCTGCGCTGCGCGGGTATTGTCGAACCCAAGTGGTAAACTGTCGTAAAACTTTTATTTTAGTTACGATAACAGGGTTTAAGTGTACATTTTGGGGTTTGTATTCTTTCTGATCTCTGGTTAACAGGTCCAGATGCTTTCAAACTTTCTTCCATTACCATGAGAACTAAAGAATTAGGTAGAAAAGAAGAGAAATCGGAGTAATCACAGTTTCTCATGTGGCCATAGCACCAGATAAAACAGTGAGCCAGCACGTGGCACTATGGCTTGTTTCCCTTTTTTGGGTAGAAAATTCAAACTGAGAAAAATTGGGTTAGCTCTGGAGAACTTCATCCTGACCTCAGGCTTCTTCAACATATGTGGAACAGGCAGGAAAATAAAATATTTAAAAGCTAGCAAATGCTATTGTAAAGCCACAACAATTGGCATGGGAGAGGGGCAGCTCCAGCAGCTTTTAGCTGAACTTCAGAGTTGGAAGGACTCCCAAGAATCGTCTCTTTACATCTCATTGCCATGCTGGGCGTGCAGTGACGTCTCTCTGCCTCTCGGCATGGAAAATACAGTTTCATGCATACATTCGGGTGGTTTAGATCACCCCGGCTGCCGAAAGCAGCCGTCACACCCCGGCCCTGCCCGGCCAGCCCTGCTCCTGCTGGCGCTGTGTTGCCCCCAGCCTTGCACCGGCGGGGTTTCGCCAGGCTGCGCGGTGGGGTGGCCTGCGGAGGTCTCGGGGAGCAGGGACCGGCTTTCCGCAGCTCGGGGTCTGGGCTGGGGTTGTCGGGCAATTGTGCAAAGACTCGTGCCAGCACGCAGGCGGGAGGGCAGCTGGCAGGGGACGGAGCCTGGAAGGGGTTTTTTAGCAGTCGTGGTGGTTTATGCACAACGCTCGAGGCTCAGATAGGTTGGAGGTGGAGTCAGTGAGCCCAGGAGCTCCTGTGGTACAAAATCAAAGGAATCGCCTTCAGATTTGACTCGGAGGCAACCCCGTCTCCCTGCTGCAGCACCCCAACACCGAGCAGCACTACACGCACCCCATGCCCACACAGCACGGGCCGCGATGCCCATTTGCTTCAGCAGCCCGGTTCCTGCTGCTCTGTGGCTACCAGCGGCTCCTGGGGCGTGAGGAAGGAGCCTGGAACAACCATCGTGCGCCTGGCCGTCCTGCGCGGCTGCTGTTCCATTCTGCCGCTGTTTTCTCATCTGGTTTTTGTATTAGAGAGCAAAATAAGCGATATGTGAAAATGCCTGTGTGAAATTATAAATATACAATTGTACAATATTAATTTAATTTTAAAATTATTAAATACAGAACAGAATTATAAAATACAGGCATTCCTGTGGCAGAGGAGGCTTGTATGTGATGGGTATCTCTCGTGTTTCAGGAGTGACTTCTGTAAGCACATACTTTGTGCGGATCAACCCCATGCTTTGTGCACAATCGTTTCCAGAACTGGCAGGTTAGAGCTTGTACGCTGTATTTGCCTTTCGATCGGGCATGTGTGCAGTATAAAAGCACATTTAACTTCTAGAAAAATGTCAATATTGTTAACAGTGAGATAGCAATGAGATGGCAAAATATTATCAAGAAATACATTTCCTGATTGTTTTATGAGAATGATTTACTTGGCTTTTACTGGCACCACAGTTTTTAGCTGATCATTATACTCGGCTGTAATCCAATCACTAGGACTCTGCTCAGTTACCATTTCATTACATATTTTTAATTATAGATATAGCTTATACTCCTTCTTATATTAAATTTTGTGGTCCAACAGATTTAATCTGTTGCTCTAATTTCCGCACATTTTTTCTCTGAAATGTAATACAGTTTAACACTCTCTCTCATGTTTTAAACTCTGCTGAATTTATTGTTGCTGTGCCCATTTGTGCTTTCCAGTCCACACGCCGGCAAGCTCCGCTGAAGCAGCAGGGCCTTGATGTCCCCTGTGATGTCTTCCAGCAGATCACTTGGTCGCGGTGAGCCGGGGCAGAGGCAGGCACAGTTCCACCATGAAGGGCCACCAGAGTAAGATGGCAACACAGAAGGTTGGTTTTCTTTAATAACACTAATTAATATCTAACTATTTAGTACATTTACCTTTCTTG
Source organism: Anseranas semipalmata (assembly GCA_013399115.1). Lineage (NCBI taxonomy): Eukaryota > Metazoa > Chordata > Aves > Anseriformes > Anseranatidae > Anseranas > Anseranas semipalmata. Next base: position 306,774 of record VXAA01002996.1, on the reverse strand, counting down.
GAACGTAAAGGCAACAACTGGAATCATGAAAACTTTGGCCACCATTGACAGAGAGTATTAGCTCTTTTTAATGATATACAAGAAGCTTATATTTTTTGCTGCTTGTTTAATCCAGAGTAATTAATTAGAAACAAGTCCGTATATTGAACATCACATCTTTTTCTCTTTGGGTTTAGAGATGAAGTAAGACTAGAAAATGTCCATAATATTAGACTGCCTCAGAAAAGCACTTATTCTAGATAAATGTTTAGCTATAGCATCTCAGTCCCTTTGCCTATATTTTCAAAAAATGTGATCAACCCCCCCAAATACTAGCACACTATTAACAACAGCTCCTTGTGACAGGAAGGAAAAAAAAAATCTGTGCAAACCCCTAACTAGTTTCTGGAAGCAGCACTAACTGGTCAGGAGCATCACAAAAGCGTTACATGCCAGACAGCCAGAACAGGAGAAACATTAGGGCAGGAATTACAAATGGAAGGAAATGTTAGATTTCAAACAGACGCTCGGCAGCAACCTGCCAGTACCGCAGCCCTCAAGGGTCAGACCTACAGAGAATGAGGACATCTAAAGAAAACCTGAGGCAACACTGGCTCTCTGTTATCTGAGAACAGCCACAATGCTGCCGAGGGTACTCCTGCGCGGAAATAATGTACACCTGTGAAAAACCACAAAGAGTCGGCAAATGCAGCTAGCAGATTCACTTGCTGGCTCGGACAGCATCTGAAGAAAGAACTATTTAAAAACACAAGAGGTGGTGTTATAATGAGGAAACCATGGAGAGCAGAAAGCTTATGATTATTGACAGAAGTTGATTAAGAAATGGATTATTGTCTGGTAGGATGTTGGCGTATCTACCGCCACCTCTATCCTACGTATCTTTATGTAAATTTACTTTAATTGAGGTATTCATTTACAATCATTATTTTCATTGGTAATGTGCTTTATTTGCATTTGAAAGCAAAGAGAGGAAAAAAATTAAACACAACTTGCTGACCCCTGCCATGTGACAAAGGCTTAGCTTTTTGTCACTCTGACCCAAATGGATTAGGGCCAGGAAATAAAGGTCACTCTCTACCAGTACCCCTGCATGTCACATTTTTATTACATGGAGTTTCCAAGAAAAATATTCCAATTTGCGTCAGTAATTATGTGTTCTTTATGCATTTTCATGTAGTTTTCTGAGTTTATTTTGAATTCAAAAATTACCTTTGACTGCCGAGCCTATTAAAAACCAACCCTTTGTGTAATATCCCTCAGCAGTTAGGTGTATGTGGTAGATTTTATAGTGGCACATGCTCTCTTTATTGCCCATTTAATTGTAAGAATCCTCCTTTTTACAGTAGTCCCCCCATCACTTGAGCCATAAGCCATCAGGACCAGAAGACCATGGTTGGATTACATTCCTTTGGGATCTTGCAAGGTATTTATTTCCTTAGTTAGGTACAGCGCGAGAGCAGAATTTGCTTGCTAAAACAGTGCTCAGGGCAGACAAATAAGAGTGAGTCTTACCCGCTGTGGGATGGCATTCAGGTAAACGCATGGAGGACGTACCCCAGGCACTCGGTTAACACACGGACTGCAGCATCTCGCCGTGGGGAGAAGCTGGAAATCGGGGTTTAGGCGCTAGCGGTGTTGGGGAGCCCCTTGTCCTGCGGCAGCACAGCCTGAGCTGGTTAGGGGGGCAGTGCCCATGCCCAGGGGGATGCCCAGACTTAAACTGGGGGTCCCCTGGGGGTCCCCTAACCTCCCTCAGCCCTCGTCCCGGCCCCCGGCAGGACAGGTGGCAGGCAGGGCTCCACCAGGCGTTCACGCTCGAGCTGGATTTAGCCTGCTAGAGGAGTTTCTGGTTTTGTAATTTTAATGGTAACTTTTTAATCTGGTCATTATTTTCTTTGATTGCTAATACATTGACCTCTGGTGACAGCTGCTGCTTGTGCCGGCTAAACTTTAATGCAAGATACAGTAAAGAACATTATGATTATTTGAAAAGGCAAGGTGTAATGCATTTCAGATTAACAGTGAAAGAAAGGCTATTCAAGTTAGAGCTGCACTTTGCCGTATCACTCTCTATGCTGCTTTCCTTATTATCAGTACAAAAAATGAAATGGGAATAGCACATCTTTTAATTTTCTTCCACTATTACCTCTTGATTTGCATTCAGAGCTCCCAGAAGAAATACTGTTGAATTCAGAAGTAGTCTATTTAAGCTGCATGGTGTTTAAAAATTGCTGGAAAAGGTTAAGGTACTGTATATTATGCAGTTGACCTTACTAAGAAGCCACGTTAACAATTTAGACTTATAATTTTCTGCCGTTACATTTTGTTAAATTTTTTTTTTTTTTGTAGCAAAATTCATTATCTCTTTTGGTACCCCTGCAGGTTAAACCTTTTGATTTCTTTCTGACTTATTTTGTAAGATTTCTAAATTGTATTTAAACTTCTTGTACTTAAAAGGTTGTTTTGCCACCGTCTCTTTGAAAAGAGGGATTTTTTTTTGTCTCTGTCTCCCTCTTTGTACTTGGTCTGCAGCGGCTGTGTGCCTTCACAGCATTTTCCTTAGGAGTAAAAAAACCCAAACCCTCCATGTGTAGGAGTCCTGCAAATACATTTGAACTCTTTTGTCTGGCACTAACTTGTCTTTACAGCTGATCAGGTTAGAACAAGGTGTCTGGATCCTGCCTTTACCAAGCAGTAATAGCCTCCTGCTACGTTGGGCTCAGCCTCCTTGGGTTTAGCCTTTGTTCCGTGGCTCTGCCTAGTGATGACCAGCACCAAGGCTGGGCATGGAGAAGAACAACAAATCCTAACAAAGCTACAAAAGAGAAATGTGCCGGGGAGGGGAGAGAGTGATCTTGTGACTCTTTAGGCTCTGTAGCCCTTAGCAGAGGTGTTTGCTTATGCTCCGTACTGCTGCTTTAGTTAAAAGCTGTGTCAGTGGTGGGACCCTATTACATGTTTTCCCAAATGCCCAAGGTGTCACCATCCCGGCTCTGCAGGCTCTGCTGCCTTACTGGTTTCCAGCAGCGGGGGTTTATTATGGACACTGCCTCCGATCACCTCTCGTCTCAGAACTACAGCCATGACCTTGCCAGTAAGCAGAACAGGGACAGGGCCTCTGGGGCCATGGGCTGGCTTTGTACCGTGGTTGGCTTTGAGTCCTCTCGGGCACCACGTGGTGCCCCTGTGACCCTAAGATACAATCGTGGTTTTGAACAGGCTTATATTTTTGCAGTCTGAAGTGCTGAAATAAGGAGGGGGCCGCACTGCAGCCCAGCAGAGTGCTCCTTCAGGCAGTGTTTGTGCCAGCGGGTGTGATGGGGGCGCGAAGCCTCCTGCCCTGGAAGCCTGCAAGGGGAGGACGCAGACAGGCCGAACGTTTCCGTATTTCCCACTGAAATGGTCCCTGGCGCATGCTTCCCCCAGGTAATGCCTGGACACTCGCGTGCAGTGCGGGTTGGCACGGGCCAAAATCTGGCCAAGTGGTGTGCTGAAGCTAAAGCAGCGTGGACCATCAGCGGCACAGCGCTGGAGCTGCCCCTGCCTCTTCCGCATGGCCGTGCAGGCTGGAGGCGGGCAAGGGGTGCCCCTGTACTCGAGTGGAATCGAGTTGTGACTCGTGGCTGCAGGCGGTACGGGCGTTTTGACATCTCAGTGGTTCCCGAGTTCCTATTCAGTCTTCGTGCTATTGCGACAGTCATGGGCTTCGGACAGCAAGAGCCATGGATCAACAGCTGCCTTCCCGTTGTGAAATCAACAAAGGGAGCGAGAGGAGCCCTGTATGGATCCCAGAGCCAGAAGGTAGTTTTATTCATTTAATCTCTAGGTATGTAGACTGTGATCAGCACCATAGCAACTATCTGAGCCACTTGAATGAGTTATATGCACAGATAGCAACACTTGTTATTTATACAGCACCCTTTATTGGAAAATTTAAAAATGCCAGATACTAGTTTCATTGAGATAGGTAAACTGCATTCATTTGTTGATATGGAAGTGCCATAAAAACTCTGTTTGTGTCACTGGGATGTATCTATGTGATAGAGACTGTTTGGCAACAAGTAAGTGAAACAGTTAGAGGTTCTAAGGAATAAAAGAATAAATAAAGGGGATAAAAACATATTAAACGGATGAAGAATCAGCCTATGTGCAGAGCCAATCTGAAACTTGGCAGCTTTATAAACCAGTTAACACAGAAATAAATGAAAGTCCAAACAATAGGAATAAATCTGGAACAAATAAAATCATGAACTCATGAATGTTATGAATTGATTGTAAAGATAAAAACATCTTACAAATTAATTCTGTCCCTGTAGTTTATTCTAACGCATACTTTGCTTCTGGGAAGATTCTGTATCTGAGAAAGCTATATGAAGTATACTCACAGAGCAGTACAAAGGGAAATAAGAAATATTTCTCACTTGAAATAATAAGACAGAAATTTGTCTCTGTATTTGGCTGGTTTTCCTCTGAATCATCTTGAACTTCTAGTCAGACAGCAAAGTTAAAATAAATTATGTCATCATGCTGCAGAATATTTCTTAACTGTGTAATTCTTTCCTTTGCAGAATGCAGGTACAGAACAGCTAGTGGTCTAATGCATCAGCATTTCCCTGGTGACCCTCAGCTTTTGCAGAATTTATATTTTGACTAAAAGGATGAAATTATGTTTATAAATAAACAAAATCTTTATCTGTATATGGACTCCATGCAATCCTGGTCAACTCCAAGAAAAGTATACTCTGCATCTGAGGAGAAATGTAGACTGTATCAATGAGGTCATCTCTGAAACTTAATTATGAGATAATCGTTGCAACTTCTAATTTCAGGCTTAATCAGTTTTATGACATCCAGCCTCCCCGAGCAGAGCTGGTGTGAATGCGACAGGAAAGACTTTTGCCATATAAACATCACCATTCCCTTGGCACCTGCTTGGCCCAATAAATGCTTGCACAGCAGCAACATAGGCAGAATGATTTTGGCGGGGAAAGGGTACACACCAAGTCACCTCAGGGCTCCAGGACCCCATGTGCCACCCTGCGGGGGCAGAAGCCAGAGGCCTCCCAAGCGCCACATTAGCCGAGGTCTCAACTTGAGGTAAAATCCTGTCCAAGACAGGTAACTTGGAGCGTTCACATTTGTGAATGAGGTGGACAAATTAGTCAGATAACTAAAATTAAGAATACAGCACTTCTTCATCTAACCCCTTCCAATGTAAACGGCTTCTGTCTTTCCATGGGAGCGTGGGGGCCGTCCTTAGGAAGCCAGCACAGACGGGCGAGTCAAGCGGCAGTGCTGCCACTCCCGCGGCAGGGGCAGATCTGGCTGGGTTTGCGTTGGCCACCCGTACCAAATGGATGTAGGCTAAATGCAGTTTCAAAGCCCAGCAAAAGACAAGTGAAGTTTACTGTGTCTGCCAACTAGCAGCATCAGGATTTATGCAGAAATGAAGCTGAAAGTGCAAGTAAGGCCAGTGACTAAACCACTCCAGCAATTACGTTTAATAAGGTACTGCATGTTATTTACAGAAAACATACATCACACAATTCCTACACATGAAATGCACACAAAGTATAAAGACAAAAGCTGCACTTCATAACATGCTAAACAAAATAAATAAAACGTAATTATTTTTGCACAGTAGCTATTACATAAATAAATACTCTAGAACATAATGAATTAACATTTATTTACAGTCTATTGAAAGTGCAAAACAATTGGCTGAAAATTAAGATATTTGTAAATGCTTAAGACCAGAAAATATGTGTTAACCAGCCAGAATTAATTATAGTTGAACTTGAAGGTTTTGATGTCCAGGAAACTATTGTCTTGAAATCTTTTTGTGCATATTGTGCTCTTTTTGAACCAGTCTTTTGCTACCTTTATGCTATTGATTTTGTCAACCTTACTAATTCATAATGGAATTTTGTAAAAACCTGATAGTTTAAAAAAAGAAGTAAAATGTAAACACAGAGTAATCTATTTGTCATCCAAAATATTTTCAGTCCTGTCAGTTTTCTGAAATGGCCACACTGCTTGCAGTAGTAGGCAGTATGAGTAAGCTTAGAAATTTTTCTTAGTATCTGTTGTATTTCAAAGGGAAGTATTTTAAAGTGTTCTCTAAATGGAATTGTACCTCGCACCTCTCTTGAACCTACACTCTGTCATCGGATGCTTACATATATCTTATACTGAGGTCAACAGTAGCTGGGCAAGCAAAACTGATGATCAGTGTTTGTCCTGACCTAGAGAATACATCGTAAAATATGGATTTTAGTTAGAGAGAAAAACACTACCTCCCTTAGATTTGTTAGAAGCTTTTTGTATATTTTTCACTATTTCATCTTTTGCCTTTTTTTACATACGAGAAATCATTTACTACGCTTGAAAATGAATTAACAGTACACAATATGGCCACCTTTGGAGCTACAGTGCATAAACTCTTCTCAGCCAAAGTTCTCTGACAGGCTGGTACATTGTACGTTGCCTAAGACCTTAGAATATGTTTTTGCTTATTTTTGTAGTGGCAGTGCAGTAGCAGAGAAAGTGAAGTTCTTAACAAGCGACCTCGACAGGATACAAGATCATTTCTCATCATTGCCTCAAATGTTTATGCCCGACGCGGCTCTAGTCGGTGAGACATCTGTGACAAAGTTCTCTGGTTGTCAATCACATTTAATTGCCGCACATAGCTCCGAACATCCTGATGGTTCTTATTAGTTAGGGCTGCGTCAGGATCTGGTGAAAGAGAAATGATGTAGGATTGATGCACTTAAACGAACAAATGCCTGAACAGAATGCATAACTCATTACAAGCTGTCACAGGAAACACCAGATCCTGGTGAGTTAAAAAGAAAATATTTAGAAATCTCTCTCTTTGAAACCTTTCCTTCATATCTGATAGTCTTTCTGGTTACTGCCCCCACAAATTAACTTTTCCTCCCAGATATCCTCAGCTACATTTACTCAAATTGATGGTCCTTGGTTACAGTTTTATACATCACCTTACCAGTCAATAGCTATAAATTCTACAGCTAACTACCATGATTTAAAGCTTGCCATCTACTTTTGAACCAGCAGTGTTCACACTGATTCAAAAATATATAATTGATTTAAGCCTCCTTTCACAAGATACTCCCATTTCTATCTCAGTATTAAATATTTGTAACACTGTAGTGCTTAGTGGCTGCCCCATTCAAGACTCAAAGTTTACTACCTGTTTACAGTACTTAGCATAACTGCCTTATAACTCCTCCCACAACAATTGTGAAATACCACTGACTTCAGATCTGAGTATCTTCAGCCTCACAGTGAACAGCTTACAATTTAATGAACTACATGGTAGGTAACTTAACAAACTTCTCCAAGAGAAAGATACTGAAGCATCTCCTGTATAAATGCACACATACAAAGAACAGGACTTAGATACGGCACATCTATCTACTGACATTTTGTTATATCATGTATAGTGAAAATCCACTTCAATTTCTAAATAACTTATATGTGGAGGTCTCACTAGTGCTCAATACATTGAAATTAAGACACATAACCAGAAAAATCTTGAAGCTGGAAAAAAAGAAAAGCTCCCTTAACTTGATATTCTAGAGCTAAGCCTTTACCCAGATGGAAAGAACAATTTTAATAAAAATGTGTTTTTTATACTATTTATTCTGTTCTTTGAGAAAGGGGAAGGTTGCTGTGAGGCAAGCACCAGGGAAAGCAGTGCCAGTGTGGACTGGGTCTCACAGTGCACCAAGGTGGGATGAGACCCACAGAGAAGCCTGTTTGATCACACAGTGCTGTCATCCTACCTGGCCCCACGAAAGTTCTGATAATTATACTGACAAACAGGTTTTAAGTTCACCACCTTAGGCAGTTATGTCATCTATAATGTCATGTTTCCGGCCTGGTTTCCTATAAAAACAGGGTTTATGCAAGCAAACATCTTGCATTTATCTGTGCGCTTCTGTCTGCTGGCCTCACTTCAACCACTTCTGAGCCCAGTGGCTAATTTCAGCCTGTTCTAATTTGACGGCTGTGTAGAGACCTCACATATACGTAGCTCCTTCACATTCTTTGAAAAGAGATGGAAGAGAAAGAGCTTGTTAGGGCTTCCTGAAGGATAGTTCACCCAGTAAAACATCGGAGGATCCAAACAGGGAAGCTTCACTGGAAACCAGGCTTTTCAATTCTGTTACACACAGAATTAGTTGTAATTACTGTAGCTACTGATGATAATGCTGACTGTGCAGATGTTGTAATACACTTACTGAAAGATTGGCTTCGGCAGAATTTCACCGTCCTGACAGTGTTGGCAATCATGCGCTGGAAAGAAAAGATGGAATGCAATCAGGGAACAAGCGCTGTATTTCATCATCATTTAAACGAAGCACCTAACTGTGCCTGAGTGTGAAGACATATGCCAATAAAAGCAGTCATATGAATGAAAATATAATTTTAATGCTGATACCCTCATATGTATGGTGTGATTTGCATTTACACAGGCTTTAAATGAGCACGAGTGTAATTTACATGCACTCAGAGAACCCTTTCCCTTGCTTGGATGCTGTAAAAGGCCTTAACTAAAAATGAAAATCAGCCCCTTCAATGTGCATTTCTTGGATACCATCTTCCCACATTAAAAGGTAAAAGGAATATCATGTACAACGGCTTGCACTATGTATACCTTTTCATTTTAAGATGATCAGTTCCTAACAGCAAGGACATTTCTAGAACATAGTCACCAGTTAAAGAGCTTTCATATTTCATATCAGTTTGAATTTGAAATGCAGCTCTCCTTGAAAACGACAGTAAAAAATGACCAGGTGAAGGTCTACGTTCACCAATTCCTTCCGCAAGTGTGCTTGATTCACACGTGAGAAAGACACAGTTAGGACTGTGGCCCTGCGGGCAAGTTTCATCAAACAGACCTTTAGTGTTAGCTTGCACAAGTGTATCTAATCCAACATGAAAAGCAGATTCAGTTTTGGTGGATACTCCTATTGGCAATTCACAAAAAAGCAGAATCCACTTCAGTCCTTCTTGGCTGTGCTTGCTCCTCAGTAAATAAACCATCATTTCACTCGGGTAAGAAACTATTATTCAATACATTTTACTCTGATAAATCAAATGCTATTTTACAGTGTTTTTTAGGAACAAATGAAGCCAAAGCATAAGGCAAAATGTTTCAGATTTAGTTCTGGACTGCAAAATTTTAACTGGCTTGTGCAATCAACACCACCCAGGTAATACATCCACCAGTGCTGGGTAGAATTAGTTGTTCTTCATAATATCAAATAAACTGAAACTTCAGCACTAAAACTGAATTCCCTTAACTAGACAGTTTGACTCATTCACTGTTTCAAGGACAATGTTTATTTCAGTTTCTTTTGCTTAGATTAAGTTTGGCAGAGGAGGGAGAAGCTAATCAAAGCCTCACATTTGTTTCAGCGCTTTAACATGGGCCAACAATTACAAGACAGTTACCTGTTTTAACATAGCACACTCCCACCAGGCTGCTTCGTACCTTCTTGAAATTTTGTGTGAGATTCACAACGTAGTCATAAGCACTGACACAACGGAATGACAAACTTCTTACTAGCAAACAGTAAAACCTAAGGTATATGCTCCTTAAAATTCATACGCAACTATAATCTTATGTGAAAGTGATTAAATAAAATATCTATGTCATTCCCAGAATGGGAAGCACCAATGTAAGACATTCCTTACACACACACACGCAGAATAATCTTAGACATTTTAATGCATTGTCAAGCCCCACATGGGCATGGCTGGTGGTCAGCGTTAGAAATACTACGGATACATACTAAGTTTTTGTGGATTACACATTGTATAATCAAATGAAATGTAGGTACTCTGAAACTGATGTAAAAATATTTTAATTCTAAAACACAAATTTCCAAAAGATCACAGGAATTTAGATATGAGTCTGCTTATATTGTTCCTAAAGTCATATGGATTTGCATGTGGAAAAAAAGTGGATTTCAAGTAAGAGTCATTTTTCTACAATGTTAATTTTCACACCTCTTCAAGCCATTATTACTAAACAGATTTTGTAAGGCACTTACCTTGCAAACATTCTCATATGTGCTTAGCATTAAGCATGTGAATAAGCCCCATTGACTTTGATGGAACCTCTTAAATACTCAAAGATAAGCACCCATTATAATACCGGATTGAGACAGAACGCACTGCATATTACAGTGTTGGTTCTTCAAGTCTAACCCAATCAAAATGAAAATCAAAACAACATGAACATGAAAACATGAATGTTTCATAACTCTATGGATTCATATTTGGCTCTGACTGTTATGTGTTGCTGCTATTTTGACTCATACCATTTCAAAAAGTACTCCTCTAAAATAACTATTTCAAGGAAAGATCATGAAGTTGAACTGGACCAGCCAACCTGATGAAGTGCCAAGAGTGTCTGCCTTAAAGGGTAGCCTTCCTAAGAACACTGCATTTTTATGAAGACTGCTGGTGCTGCTCGATGTGTTTTCTAGATGGGTTGTCAATATACACCCTAATTTTTCATACCAGTAAATTTTTAGTTTTTGAAGCCTCATTTCACTACGGTCTTTGGAGCTGGACTGTATGTTCAGTGTTTGATTAGTTTAGTATTAAGTTTCTTAAATGAAAACTTAGATTTATCAAAAAAGACTGTTCTGTGGAATCATTTTACTCTTTGTTTTCTTTATTTGGGAAATTTGTTCTGGAAAAAAGCATGGCATTCAGAATAGGTACTGTAATGCTATACTGGACTGAAAGACAAATGATGAGTGTAGTGAAGGTTTTAAAAAGTTCTCACTATTTCCAAATTTCTCATTATATGGACTGTTCCAGGCAAGGAAAACAGAAGTGGCAATGAACTTGTCTGCTTTCTGGTGAAGGGCTGAACTGCCTGTTTCCTTCAGTTGGCTGAGAGGTTTCATTTTAAGGAGTTACTTTGCCTATTCCTGAGGATAATCTCATTCAATCTGTGCATTCAGAAGTATGCTGGCAATGATGAAACACAAAGGAATGAGGAAGTGGGTGTTAATGCAGAATAAATGGAGAATCTGTGGCCAGAAAAGAACATTGCAACCCAATGGGGAGATTCTGGAGCATTATGTATCCTTGAAGAGCTCCTTTCACATTGCTTTTTGCAAGTACTATTGTACTGTCTGATATAAACCCCAAAGAGTTCCTCTTTGGAAGGTGTGAATTGGATGGAAAAAAAGCACACGAAGTGAAAGCGAATTTCCTTCCCTGAATCATGCAGATAAGTTGGATTCTCTTCTTTTGATGCAAGAAAACTGGAAACGTACAGAGAAAAAGATCAAACAAATTTAATTGCCAGCTCCTTACTCCTTATTATTATATCCTCCAATTTCTTCAAATAGAGGATTACCTCTAGTTAATGCCTGAAAGTTAACCTCTGTTTACTCACTGTGCTAAGAAAGACCATTATTGAAAAGCCATACAAACCTAAGTATGTATCTTTCTGAAATAGAACCAACTGCATAATATAACAAGCAACTGCAACTACTAGCATGCTATATATACACAACAATATCCTTTCAAGTTCTACGCAGTCTGGAATAGTGGCAGCAGGCCAGCACATTATCTTCTAATCCATTCCAAACTCAGGTTTTAAAATGTTATAAATATTCATATATGCCATAGAAAACTACTAAGGGCTTTAGTCATGCACTTTTTGCATAATCTTTATGTTCCAAAAATGAAAGAATGTTTGCCCTTTTTGCATAAGGATCAGAGTGTGAATTCCCTTTTGTTCATCTCCACAAAACCCGAAAACCAATATGCACAGATTCTCTAATCCTCATTTCACACCTGAAGGGTGAAGAGGTTTGACAAAAAGAAGAATCAGTGACCAGCATCATGGCACTGTCTTGTGCTGCCATGGCAGGTCAGCACTTTCAGAGCTCTTTCGTGACATCTGCTCCCTCTACAGGTGCCATTTCTGAGACATGCTGCATGGTAGAGCTACGTGGAGATGGTGCCATGGAAAGTGATCTTTGTTCAGGCTGTCTGATGATTTGAGAAATGACACTGATAAAGTTCCCAAATAATTGCATCTTCCCTCTCTTTATGAATATAAAATTTGGTAGTGGCAGTTAGAGTGCTGCCACTCTATTGATTATACAGCTGAGGTAGGAAAAAAGTGCAAATAAGTATGCGGTCAAGAGAAAATAAAGAAAAATTGTATGAAATATTGCCATTAAATACATCCAATACTATGTCCCTTTCCTTTCTCTTCTTTCCCTGGCAAAACATAACCCTAGGAAAAGGCTTTTAATCTTTTTCTAAATATATAGTTACAAAAGCAGTGTCACTTGTATGTAATATATTACCATGTATTATTGCCTTGTGGATTGCAGGTTGTCCTTTATGTGTGAAATTATACAGTTTATAGGAATTAATACAACTGACAGCTTTGGGGGTTCTCCTTCACCTGAAAAGAGCTAAAAGACAAACGTGTATTCCAGATCACAAACTACTTGTGTTTGCTAACTACTGCCATCCTTAATCATTCTTTCATCTGCTTGCAGATCACAAAATGTCCTCAACCTGACGAACAACAAATGGAGCATTTCAAAAACTTTACAAGCGTATTTATTCCTCGTTCCTCTATTACAACTATGTTTTCAATTTTTATAAATATGTGTCTTCTAAAGCAACATTTATAACTAACAGCTACTACCAATTCACTAGTGGAGAAAAGATGCAGGTAGTTTTCACCACACAAGGCCAAGGAGTATACACCAACCTAGAAGGCACATCTGAGCAACACCATGCTGGAAACAGCTTGTCTCTATCAGCTTTTTACAGCAAGATAAATAAAAGAACTTCAATATTGCTCTAAAACCATGTCTTGTTTGGTACTGAAGACAAACCCTTTTACAAAACACTTATACTGCTAATACCAGTAATTTAGTTATTCTGTCTACTTACTGACAAAAGTGTAAGTAACATGTTCCAGGATGGATTTTAAGGCCAAATTCTAGTTTTCTCAACCCCCCTTCCTCCCTGCATTGTGAAATGAAGTGGCATAGCAAAGAGCATGGGCAAATACAAAGAGTGTACATATTTCTGACACATTAAATATTGCTTGCCTATGTCTTGTACAGACTAAATGGGTCAGCTTACAAACTTCCCTGTTTACATATAGCTGTGGCTCTACCACACATGGTGTTCTCTTCCCTGGCTAGCTTTCCCTGCCCTCCTACTCCTGAGTCTCCTCCAAATAAGAGGCATCCATGGGCATCAGGAGATGGGGAAAGGGAAGAAGGAGCAGGTGGTTACAAAGGTAGCAGCAAGTAAAACTCAGCAATGCTCTGCAGAGTGACGTCCCCCCAACACTGCCAGCACCACAGTTCTGCCACTACACCTCTGAAAAGACCGATTTACAGGGAAATGCAGCAGGAAAAATTTGACTTGGTTCCTTTCCTTTATAGCTTGACATTCTGAAAAAAAAATAGGCTAATGTGGTTTAACATCAAACTGTCTGTTTTCCCCTTCTTCTCTAAATCATTTTGTCCAATTTGAAAAAAAGCCAAGGGTTTTCAAATGTAAGAAAGTTCCTACCAATTCTCTGTGAAAATACATGGCTGTGGAGAAGAGAAGGATCATGTAAGTGTCCTCTTCTCCTGTCTCCTTCAGGGAAAATGCTGTAGTGCAAGTTCCTACGTTATGACAAAAGCCTATTCACACAGAATTCCCCAGCCATGAAGAAACCACACATGCCCCAGCCATGAGGAAAGCTCTGAGCAGAGCTCAGGCAGCCATGATACACAAACATTTAGGAAACCAGGCCTCGCTGTTTCTGGCACTCAGGGAACTCCTGGCTCAGACACTGTCTGACAGCTCCTGCATGTTGCAAGATGCATCATTTAATATAAATAATAACAGAAACATCAGGAAACATTAAAGATTTAAAGAAAGCTGCTTCAGCTGAAGGGATGCCACTAGATCAAACTTCTACTTTTGGCTGCCAGTTACAGGAATAAAGTTGTCAGCAGCACATCAGCTGTCAGGATCAGAGCTCTGCGGTGAGAATGCAGATACGATGCCAGAGGCTGTTGGTTTCATCACTGTGCTTACATGAGAGATGGAGGGACCCACCTCCTCCAGTGGAAAATGGTACCACCAGTGGGAACTACCCAGATATTTTTATTCATAAACTTAAGCGAGCATCAAAGTTAGGATCAAGGGAAATCATTTTGCAAAGAATGGAGATGTTTTAGACAGATCAGTAATAGAATCATGCCCAACAATTTTTAGAGGTATCTTCATCTGCTTGTAACAGAACATCATGCGGTAGAACAAACAGGCAAAACGACAAATGGCAGGACATGATTCCTGTGAGGAAATCTGGTTTCTGCTTTTCTCCTGAGAAGAGCAGAATAACATCACAGAGCTACCTTGAGTTTATGCTTATGTAAAAGATAGCACAATTTATCTGAGAGTTATCTGGCTGAGTGGTCTTGTCTTCACTAGCTAATATCTGGCAATCATGTGTGGATATGACAGTTGTAAGCTTAACGCAAGTAGGCGGTAGCGACTGAGGTTTAACAGTAGGCTTTTCTTCTTTGCTTGACCTGATGACACATGCAAAAAGCTAAAAACTGCCAGGTCCACATTAGGATTTGAATGAGTTATGTGGGTGGAATCTGAATACATGTTGCTCTGAAGAGCTATGGATTGAGAGAAGCAGTAGAAACACCATAGAAACATGCAGAATAGCCAGTAAGGAGCACTAAAAACATGAAAGATATACTTGTAGTAAGGCCTGGAGAAAAAGCAGAAAGAGCTTTTAGGTAGAGCACTAACTAAAGAAAGGTTTAGAGTAATGAGCAAGGAGAACGTTCCCTATTGTCTTGTGTGGAGGGACATGAGACATTATATTGATTTTTGAAAAATAAATAGCATCAAAAGTACAATAATTGATCTCCACTTTCCCCTCCTAAATGAAATGGTTAAAGCTCAGATTACAGATCAAAATGGTTGACACTATATTCATCTAGTATAAAATTTTATTTCAAACCTTTGGGTGCTACTAGTAAAACCATGTCCTGAAGATAACATACTTTTGAAGATAAGGGCATGTGCAGACTTGGGTGAAAAGGGCAGACCTGCAGCAGCCTACATATAGACAAGTTTAAGCTACTATAAATTTCACTCTTGGCCTTGGGAGGTGTTAAGTAGGCCAAGTGAGGTGGAAAACAGGGAGTCAGTGACTTAGATGGCTACAGCAGTTCAGCTGCCATCCCTCCAGCTTTGGAGGTGCTCCAGACAAGTGTGAGATCCCATTGTATTCCCCTAAATATTTATTATCTACTCTATAATATATATATATATATATATGTATATTTATCTATCTAACTAGAACAGGCAGTCTAGGAAAAAGTTATTTTCTCCAGGTAGAAAACTCCGGGCCTTAGGAAGGAGATTGCAACAGAGTCTGCATATGCAATTAAATAATGGCATTACTGCAAAGTGAGGTCAGGCCCTTACTCAGGCATTAGCACTATCATTTACACAAAAGAGTCTCAGCTAAGTAGAGTGGTATTTCCACCCTAGGACTGTCCTGAAACTACAGACCAAAATCTTAAGAGAAGAATTTACTCAATGACAATCACTCTTCTGTGAAGCTTTCTAAAGAGCTAAAAGTCCTCCTCCATGTTATCAGAGCTTAGAAGGTAAGACAAGCTCCTCCGTAGTGCAGTGGAAATAACTACGGAGTGGATCTGGTTACTGTAGTACTAGGAACAAGCAAATATAGGTGCCAGAGTAGATATGGTCTAGCATGGCTGAATGGAACTTGACTGAAGACACGGAAAGTCAAGGTTTGGTTTTGCAGTGCAGTTGCTAATAGCTGGGCATAGCTAACTCTGGTTCTCAGATCTACGTGTCATTAACCACATTAATTAAGGACATGGCCTTAGCAGCCAAGAAAACTGCTTCTCACTACTGAGAAACTTGAGTTTTAGCTGAGATTTCTCCCATGGGAAGTTGCCTGCCTGCAGGTTTTGACAATGGTGTTTGAAATGATGAGAGCTTAGGTGCAGGATTTAAAATAAATCAAATCTGAGCATAATCTAACCTTCTGTCACTGATCTCCCTTTCCAATATGAAAGCAACCAAGTCAGAGAAGTCTCTTTACACTTGTTAAAAGAAAGAAGAAAATAAAATGTTGTGCACGTTCTGTATTAAAGCTCCTTTCACTCTCTGAGGAGCAATGCAAAACTGTCCCAGCCTGAGGCAGTTCAGTCCTGTTTGAAAGAACAGCAGTTAAAATCGTAGCGTGGTCCCAAACTGGCTGTTAAAAATTGCCTCTAACAGCTCTGCTTCCTGTCACTGCTGCTGCCTCTCCTAGGAAACATTTTGGCTGTGCATGGCTCAGTGGGCAGTTTCTCCTCCACCTCTGTGAGGTTTTCCAGAAACCCAGAGGGCCCAGGCTCTGTGCACAGTGCAGACTATTTCTGCCAGCTCCGGGTGCTGCCTTCACTTTCTGTGGCCCTGGAAGTCAGTGTTGAGAAGTTCACTCTTGAAGAAATAAATAGGGAGGCCTTTTTTATTTTTCATCCCTCAACCATAATTTCAAAAATGTGATACATACCATTTTTTCGAAGTTTACTAGATTGTCAGTGAGTGTCTTGTTTCCCTCATGAGTAAACGTCATGTCTGTATAGGAATAAAAGCCACATTGAAGCCCATAACTGAATCATGGCCATACAAAAGAACAGAACATTTTATCTATCCCTTACAACAATCAAAGCAGCTATAAAAGTAAAACATTTAGGCTTTAATTTGCAGCATTTCTGAGACTAGTAAAATTGAGGTATAATATTCAGATGCAGTAAAGCAGTTTTTCTTGACTCTGTGTCATGCTTGTTATAATGGAAAAAGATCATACCTCACACTGAGATTGATTTTTGCTTTTTCTTGATGCTTTTTACTCTTACTCTTCAAATGTTTGACAAATAGCTTTCAAGTTAATAATTCTGGTAGCATCCAAGCTTACCTTTTATAAGTAGTGGCATGAAAGGAATTATTGGAGGGTCCAATTTAGCTACAGTTAGTCTGTAGGCCCTATGGTTTCTTGATGGATCCTTAAGAAAAAAGAAATCAAATAATTATTAATATGTATTATTACGTGTATTAAGACACTGTATGCATTCATTTAGATGTCATGGCATTTATTAAAATCATTATTTTCTCTTGTGGCTTTAAAAGTGCATCTGAAAGCCTTTTATCATTTTCCCATGCAACTTACATGATGAAAATTCAGCCGCTAAAGACAAATACTTTTCATGCCAAATAACAAGGTAATATAGGATTACAAAAAATTTGTTCATAAAAGGAATCACGTATTTTACCTCCCTCCTTGCAGCTGCAGAGCCAGTACTGCATATACTGTAACACTAAAATGTATTGCCTGGAAAAATCCAGGTTGGAAAATATAATTTCCCATATGTACTATTGGAAAACATGTGATAAAGCTTTTCTGAGTTTCCCAGATTAACTTTGAGTGGTACATAAGTTCTCTCAGAGTAGGTTCCTAAGAGTATAATTTATTAGTCATACATACTTGTTTTAGCAGCTCTAAAATGGGATCATAAACTTCTTAAAGTCAAACAAGGACATATAAAATGTTCTGAATCAAGGAATTCAAATCAGTTACTCAGAAACTAAATTAGCTCAGATTGTGCATAGAATAAGGGATCTATTACTATTCACCATTAAGCTTTCAAATTCTGCATAGATCTTCTTGAACTTGCTTGGAAGTTTCTGTTAATAAAAACAAAAATAGCAAACCTTAATTAAATCCAATTTGTGTGGTAATTTTACTGTAAATGCTAGTTCCTTCTACAACGCCCTAAGTCAGGAAAGTGCTCTTTTTGCCAGATATTTCTAACAATGTGCTAATCTAAAATACAACATGTCTCCTAGCAACCAGATTATAAATAGAGACGGGACCAGCCATGAAACCTGGATCCTGATTTAAACCCCAACTTGAATTTACTCCTACGGGATGTTTAGAGGTGGATTTTTGTTTGGTTTACATTGCAACCACTGGATTCAGAATGTAAGTGAAAGTTCAAGTGAGTGGCTTCAGGACCTTCGTCATTATAGCCCATCTGAAAATATCATTTATACAGAGCTTGCGAAGGGGTAGCTCAGCTTAATTATTCATACCTATGATGAACTGCCCTTGCAACATTCAAATCCATGCCTGGGCATTTCCAGGAGGTGTTCTGTTCATGCTAATGTATCATCAGCTGCTGCTCTAATTCTTGACGTGCCCAGCAGCCTCTACTGCTTTCTAGACTATAAATTAATGAATAGGTTTTCAGTTCACAATACCTACACAAGTAAATTATGGTCAGTTGATTGCACAGTGAATGGGATGAGATGGGCATTACTAAGTATTTTCCCCCCTCATGTTATGTTAGACATGCTAAATAATATTACTATCAAGACTATAGCGTATGTTATAAATTAGTTTCAGAGATCGGAGCAACTTTTTATGCACACTCAGAAGATGTCAGCTTTCTAGTTTTAATCAGAAATTTCAATATATTTGCTGATTAAATCAGACTACTACTGGCAGTGGGTAACATTAAAAATTAATAGAGACTTTATATTGCAGAAATGATTTTTTGCAATACTTTCTACATTTGGAGTGTGTACCCTAGCAAGATATTTACACTGTGCCACAGCAAGGGCCTAATTTTTAATGATGTGTGTGAACAACTGTGTGCCTAGTTTGCATATGCATGCAGATTAGGTATTTGTGAAATAAGTGGTATAATTGGACATTTGCACCTGCAAATATCTAATTTGTGCAAGCAACTAATGTAAATGCATGATAATATAGCAAAAATCAGGTCTTGATATGTTTGTTTTTAAGCGTAATCTCTCTCTCTCTCCATATATATATGGCTAAAAATCAAGCTGCAGAGATTCTCCTGATAAACTGACTGCCCTACGGAACCAGAGTGTGACAACATTTCCTGAAGTCAGGTTCATACCCCACATTAACAAATGATCTGCGTACCCCCCAGCTCAGACCCCGTGTCTATTTCAGATTGCTGAATGTAGTATATACTTCCAATTGCCTCTTCTTTCTTCATACTACACCTGTACAGTCTCAGCTCTCCCAGCTCTTCCTCTCTCTACCCACAAATGAAAGGTCATTATTTTGAGAAACTGATCTGCAAATCTTTGTATTCAGCGCTGATTGTATATACCACTTGCAACATGTACTTCTGAAAATCAGGCTGGTGTCCTCTCAGATGTGTTAGTCTGAACTCCTATTTCAGACCACTTTATTAGGTGTTCAAATTTCGGGCTTAGTAGCATTATGCTAACTATTTTGAATTTCTAATGAACAAAATACACAAATATTCAAATCTGCAGATCTTTCATCAACTAGAACATTCTCAGTGGTTACATGTGTTTACTACCTCATCCTGCTGGACACTGCACCCTTTCTGTAAACTCACATACAAAAGAGCAAAGCCACAGAAACAGGTGGAAGCTCTGAGAACGAAGACCAAATTGATAGTAATCAGGGGAATGCATGTCAGAGAGAAAAACAACCCATGTGTTACTAGGGAAACAGTCCATATAGAGATCAGAAAATAATATGTATAAACAGAGGATGGATTTTAGAGAACGTATTGAGTGATCTCAGCAAATGACCAATAAAGTCAAAGAGAGGATGGGCTGATAGAAGAGGCTAACTCGCTCATCGTGTTGGGCAGATTAGCTCATCAATAAAGCTGGTGTTGTCACACTTGTTAACTGCTTGTGAGTACTGAACACATCAGTGGGTACACTGCCTTACTAATAAAAATTGTCATCCTTAGCTAAAGGCTTCTGCTCAGGAGCTGAATTAGTAGATCTAATATTATCAGTAATAAAGGCCCAACTCATGTTTTTGCTAACTAAAAGTAGAAATCCCAGTCAAACTTTTTGGAACTGGATTGTAGCTAAGACTTACCTCCCATGTTAATGAGAGACGGCTCACAGCAACATTACTCAGTCCCATAATAATAGCGAAAAAGGAATTCAGATTTTTGTATTCTTTACAGCTGAAACACAAAGTTTTAAGTTGTATGCATCAGTCAGAGTGGAAGTACACAAGACAACCTAGAGAGCTGAGCCCAGCCATCCAGCATAAATTTGACTGGAGTCTGGCAGCCCTGGCCAGCAGGCCTGTGACACACCACTTCACCATGTGTAAGTAGTTCACCACACTCTGGAGGCTCTTTCCCCCTCCCTCCTAAAATTACCTCCTGCTTCTACTTCACTGGGTGCCAGCTTCTGCAAGGACATTAAAGGAGTCTTTGAAGTTCCTCCTCACCTGGAAGCACAATCCTGAATCTGGGCTCAATGCAGTCCCAGGGAATACTAGTGGAAGCAACTGGTTTACAACACCATTTACTGAACAACTTGCTGACAGCTTCTGAACAGCTATTGAATGCTGGAAGCTGTCCCTAGAAGATCTTCATTGCAGTTTATAGGGGCACTGAGTCTTTTTAAAGAGAAGACCAGCTGTCTAGAGATGCCTGTGTGTCAGTGACCTCTCGCTGTGTATGATTTCTAAATAGTACTTGTGTTTTCTGGAACTCTTTCAGATGCTTCAAGCAAAGAAATGCCATTTGCTACCAGCATCATTAAAGAGGTCCAGGGCAGTAGGAGCTCTAGGTCAGCCTTTATCCCTAATGCAAAGGAGAATTTTTGTTACCAATTAGAAAAAAATGGAGAATGTAACTGAGCATTATGGAAGAACCAATATACCATCTACAGGAGTAGACACAATTGAGCTCTGACAGAAGCAGCCCATACAACTGCTCAGCTGTGACTGAATCGCGTGGCTCATTGACTCAATGGGGAAGGAAGAGAGAGAATAAAGCCTCATAAATCTGTCATAAATTGCTAGGCTCCTGCAAATACTTTCCTATTTTTCACAACTAATTTCCAAAATCTGATTTCAGAACCTCAGCCTCTGCTTCTTTTGCTGTTTACCAAGAAAAATTCTACAAGATTCAAACTACATTTCTCAGATGGATTTTTTTTAATTCATCGCTGAAACTCTTAGCTCCTCTGAGGTATCCTGAGCTCCAGATAAAATTAGTACAATCATCACATGCTACTGTCTGACTCCATAATTGCCACATCACCTTATTGTTATTCTGTTCTTTCTGTCCCTCTGTTTCACCAGACTCGATGTATTGAGGGGGTGAGTCCTTTAGATCTGGGCCTCACTTGTGTCTGCACTGTGTGAACACTGAGCATATGAAAAAATCATCTCTCCCTATCTGATGGTCTGCCTGTTGGAGACTGCTGCACCCTCAGATCTTCTGGCGGAGCTGCTCATACAAATTCTCCCACATCAGATTAGGGCCAGTGAGCAAGGTTAGTGAAGATAAGCTGAAATGCTAAAACTACCCCAACTTATTCTGACTAGAGCAGGTCAGGAAGTGCCTTGTTAGTGGATCTGAGGGGAAATAAGGATGAAAAGCAACCAGGATAGGCTGTCGGTGATAACCTCTTCCCCAGGCACAACTAAATCCAGAAAGGCATCTATGTCCACAGCTTGCGACGTTGAGAATAAATTGTGGCATGGTAAAAATAATTAGTACACACATCAGTAGTGCTCAAACATAGTAGGCAGCTGCAAATGCATCTGCAGTATGTAATTTGAATCTATCTTTCATTTTAAAAAGGAAAAGTTTGCTAAATAACCTGTTAAGCAATGCAATTTGACTAAGTCCCTGATAAAATCAGTCTAGATATAGACACCAAATATTCCGTAAACTCTACAGGCTCCACACCGAATAGCTCAGTTCCAAATAGAGGAACATTGTAATGAGAAACAGTACTGTGTGGCTCCACTGGCAGTGGTGCATATATTCTGCCTGCAAAATGTCAGGAAGTGGATTCTCCAAAGCACCACGGTGTGTTTGGAGCAGAGGTCCCTCAGCCTCCCAGAAAGGACTGTATTGGAAAAATCTTCATTAGTGTGAATTGTCAACACACATATAAATGCATACTTTTGTCTCCAGCACAAACATGGTTAAAATCTCCGTGTACTTACACGAGCATATTCATCTTGGCATTTTCTCCGTACACACACAATCTCTTCAAAAACTTCTTAGAGGCTCCTTGTGCTTATAACGTATGCATGTGTATGGAAAGAATGATTTTCAAAAACTAAGTGAAAGTGTCTGAGTGTAGTGATACACAGGAAGGTTTCTAAATAGCCCATGGGTATAACTGCAAAGAGGAAATATATACAAACAGTGTTTGTGGATCTCCATAAAGGTATGTGCAAGTACTTCCTAGAAGGCCTTTCTAATGCAATTAATATGGGAAGAACTCACTACAGGAAATGTAGTTCGCTTCTCCCCTTTGTTTCAAAGTTTGATCCTACAATGGCTGGAGGAAAGAAATGAACCTGGTAACCTCCACATCCTTTCCCAGCAGATGCAAAGGCAACAACAGCTCCTGGAACTGAAAGCACACGTGCACAGCACTTGGAGCCAGCACTTGGCCTTGTGCTCGCCCACACAGACAGGCAGCACACATCACAGGGTGCGCTGGGTGGCAGATACAAAGTGATGTGCCTCCTGCAAAGGTGTCTGAGCCCCCATCACAGAATTGAAACAGGGTTCTCAGTAACAGCTATCTTTGAAAATTGGTACGTGCAAGGCATCTTGTTACCACCAGTCATGCGAGATTCATGGTGCAGCACTGAGCTGCACTGAACACTTTTCTAATGAGTCTAGTACTTCCAGGTAGGGTAAAGTTCTCATTAAGTCTCAAAGACCTTCACAAGCAACACTTCCTCAAAGATCTTGCTTCGAGGCTTGGGCCCCCATCTTTTCATCCAATTCCTTGGCTTTTTGTCCCCTCTAACTTCGGTGCTCTGTGTTTGTTTTACCGCACGCTATAGCACCCGTTACCATGGCAGCGCTGCACTGAGGGCAGGAGCCTGGCAAAACTTCCCAGCGGCTGCAATTAAACCTGCCTGCTCGCTTTGTACTTAGGAAAATCTTGTGCTTTGGCTTTCTCTGCATTTAGGAGACAAAGAGGACTCGGCAGAGCAGACCGCTTTTAGCTATTTATTTTTAGCATAGTAGTGATACCAGAAACATGGAAGTAAACAGGAGGTTGTCAAGCTGTTGTAAATAGCATAGGGCTAAACCCATGACACTGAGGAACCCACTGACTAGGGCGGCTTATTAAGGAGATATTTAACTGTAATTTTTAAGATACTTGATTTCAAGTGTTTATGGAAATTACTACTGTATCTTAATTTACCACATTTCAACATTTTCCCATTTCATGCCTCTGAGTTCAGAAAAGCCCCCGACTCGTCTGTGCGTGGGTGCCACTGCCCTCTCCTGGGCGCAGCCTGCCAGGCCCGCCGCTTGCTTCCCGATTTTGCTCTGCGCAGTGAGATAATGGAACATGCGGCCGTATATTTTTAGACATAAAGAGGTAAATTTTGTTCTCTGTTCTGAATAGGAACTTGACACTGCATGCCCACTACTAGATTTGGAAACTCTCCAGCCTCGACCAACCGTAATCCGACGGGAGGGCCCAAAGCCGTTCCCAGAAGGAAGCCGCACTTGCAGAGCACGGCCCTTCCTGGAGCAGTGAGGAACGCTGATGTGTAGTTCCAACGTGAATGCTGATTTCAGCTATATGGAATTATGAATTGGGAGGAGGGAGACATCACAGCTGTACTAGTAATCTCTTCCTTCACACAACTACATTTAACAATGCAAAAAATGTTAAAATTCACGGTTTAACTGTGAGTAAGAACTGCTTTGTTCTGTAAGACCACTTAAAGACCTCTATTCACAACACCCAAAGTCTTAGGCAAACACTAAAAAAGGCAGTTCTTCACTGTACACCTCAGTGAACTGTTGGTTTGGACAACAAGCGACATGTGAGGAACACAATACACCGGAAGCTGAAAAGGATGGAAGAAGGTAACAGTGATAAAAAACTGCAGCTATGCATGGGGACATGCCCCTGCCCCCTCTGAAGCATCCATCAAATCCTTGTCCTTGACTTCAGTGGCAAGGAGCCAAGGCCTAAATCTTTAACAGGAAGGCTCCACAGAGCTTCAGTTCTAATATGAATAAAAGAGTAGAAGAGAGAAATAATTTCCTGCTATCCAACCTCAGACCCAGTAGTTAGTAAGAGAAAAAGGACATTCATATTGTTGCATTTTAAACCAAAAATACTAGAAAATTATCAGAAGCAGATTGAAAGTAACATAAGCCTTATCACCTCTGTACTACATCTCTGTTGTTCTCCCACTCAGTTTTCCCACTCGGGGCCATTCTCAGAACAGTCTTCCTGAACAGCACCAGAAACACTTCTGTTCTTGGGAAAATTTAGGCTCACTTTTTGCTAATATGTACTAATTCACATATTAGTTTTTGCTAATTTGTGTAAGGATATATGAAGGATTCTCCTAATGAGCTGAAATATATTTACTCACAAACTTAATGTGAACACATAGCCCTAAGAGCTCAGAAATTTTTAGAAATCGAGAATCAATGGAGAGTAGACAGGAAAGAAGAATATATATATTAACAAGCTTCTATACTGCACTATAAGGAAATGGACAGAATTACTGAATAGGGAACATTTTAACCTCTAATGTGTGTGGCTTCCTGAAAACAAAAAAGGAAAATAACAACAAATTTACTATATTGAACCTAATTTCCAGCTCACAGATGATTATATACTTACTGGGCGGCTATCTTAATATACTTCTTCAATAGCTGCACACGCTTGCTGAGCTGAGAGCAAAGACAAATCTCAGTGACCACCCAGAATTGAATTTCATTAAATCTTCTTAAAAACAAGTCCAGATTTGCTGTGGTCTTTTTAAAATTGTGCCTTCCAAAAGTGTGATAGATCAATTCCAGCTAGGAAAAAGAAAACAGTGGTTTTTGTTTTGTTTTGTTTTAGAAATCTTACATTTTGGGCAGTGGAAAGAAGCTAAGAATAATGACCAGATAAATATCTACTTCCTACACTAGCCTGAAACTTGCTCTGCAGTTTACATTTATTGTTTTACAGATAACAAGAATTTAGGTTGCAAATCCAATAGTCAATAGCTGAGACATGCTAAAAGCATACCTGTAGATTATGCATAAATAGCTTAATACCTTGAATAAAACATACTGAAGTAATTCAATAAACAGCACAGGTTTGGGAGAAGTTTTATAGGCAAAATGCAAAAATAAAATTAGAGAAAGAATGCCTCGTACTTTCAAACCTTGTAGGTGGCTTTATTGCAGTATTTTTGCAAATCAAGATCAGATAAAGTTTTGCAAATAATGAATATACCTGCAATATACAACTAAACATTTTCTATCAGATTTTAACCTGATGAATAGATAGATTTTCATACCTCATGCACACAGTTGAAGAGCTCCCAGTCATAAATTGTCATTTGATGTGCTAAGTCTTTGGAGCTCATCAGTTCAAACGTTCCTACTGTACCAGTAGATGGTCCCTCTTGTTCTGGTAATGGTGCCTACAAATGGAAAAATATTTTAGAAATGCTAAATTACATGATTGGTGCTTTTCTTCCATAACGTTTCTGATTTTCTTTTTCAGTCTGACCATTTCCCTAAGCCTGCTTCTCATAGTGAAAGTGAAATTTGCTTTTAACCACAGGCTGGCATTAGGAAATAAGAAGCCCTGTGAAAAATCAGTATCCTCTGTACACAGGATGCTCAGGGAAATTCTGAAAGCTCTTCAGAGGCACTGTAAGGAAATAAAACAGACTGTTCTCAGTGTGTTATTTTTAGCATTGTTCTAAAATTTGAAGCCAGAAATAAACACTTTGATATGTGTTGTGTTCCCTAAAGCATGCCTATTTGTTTAAGAGCACAGGTCTGTCCACAAAGCTTTTGTTATCATTTTCCTCTTTCACATACACCAATAACTAGGTCACAAAGCACAAACCAAATATTTTTCTAAGTTACCAATTCTAATGATGAGAATTATTACATCTGCTATATTTCAGAAATTGGCAGTGATTGCAAGATCTTCTGTTCATTTATAAAATATGCTCCATATTTTCTCTTTGTCTGTTCCAGGATGCACTATTAGCCATTTGTGACTGCAAAACTCCTGGCTATGCTAATGAAAATTATATACACACAGTCTTATGAGAAATACCATTCAAGTATAAAATATTTTTGAAAGACATTTGCATACCATTCAATAAAAGAGATGTGATCTACAGTGTTGCACACAAGTAGATCTTATATTGAAGAGATTTAAAACATGGCTTGAGATCAAGCCACATTTGAAGTAATCTGTTGTATATATTATGGTCAAAGTGTTTGAACCAGCCTGGGCTAAATACTAACAAACAACCCTCTTGCAAATTCAAATGCACTCTGAAATACCCTTTGGGAAAATATTAGTAAAGCTTCTCAGGAACCCACATTTTAATTGTTTTGTTTCCAGGAGAGGGCAGTAGAGTTCACTCACAAGTTTCTTTCTCAATTTCTCATAGGGTCTTTGTTAGATAATTACAGAGCAGGGAATTGTCAACAGGCTCCTTTCTGAGTAGCAACTGAATAGCGTCTGCAAGATTAACAGACCATATTTACATACTGCAACATCAAAAATGAGCTTATTAAATGAATCCCCTTTTATAAAAGAATATTCTATTACCTGTAGAAAAAGGACTGACTGGATTAATACATCAAGTCACTTTCTCAATAATACACAGTATGTAGTAGCTTTATTTTTGTTCAAGTTCTTGCTTTGTACTCTAGGGAAAACTTGTATTTTAAATATCATGATAATACAAACTAATTAAAAATAATTAAACTAAACCATAGGCATTATTACCTTCAAAGTTCCATCTACAATTTTTAAAATAGTGTATTTAAGCACGGTATTATCTAAAAAAAAAAAGAAAGTCAGAACAGCCATCAATCTTATGACAGCCTGCAGATCCCTCTGACCTGGGATTTGTACAAACACAAAATTTCTTCAGTTTAAGACAGAGTATGAATGAAAAGTACACCAGTTTTGTGTAGAAAATCCTAATTTGTAGAGATCTGTGGAAAGAGGCTTGTTCACAGACTGAAAGAGGGCTTTTTTCCCCTATTTGGAGACAAACACAACATAGCTGTTACCATAACAAACACATATTTTTCCAAAACTAGGAAAGAAGCACTTAGATGTAAACTCATTGCATATTTGCAAATTTGTCTGACCCAGAACAATTTTCACATGGGAATTTCCAAGTGTAATGAGAATAAATGTATCCACATAGACAGCAGCCAGAAACTGGAATGTGAAAGGATTAAACTGGGAGGGAGGTAAGGTTGTAACATTTTTCAAGTTGTTTATACCTCTTTGAAAAAATGTACTTGATAAGGAGATGTGTTCTGTTGTGCAGTGCTGAGAACCTCTTAAAAGGTGCTGAGCGTTCATCCCTAATTCCTACTGAAGTCAGTCCAGTTGACAAAAACTAGCACATAGCAGCCCTGTATCTCAGAGCTCCCTGTAGCATTTGGAGTACTTGATCCAAGGTAAATAGACAGCACAGGGGAAAAGGCACAGAAAGGCATGACAATTTGCTGCCAAGGGTATGTCCACGCAGACAATGCAAAGCCATATAAAAGTACCCAACATAGTTGTAGTAATGCAACCCCACTTTAGAGTAGCATGCCCCATAAGGGTATCTATTTGGCAGGATTACTCAACCTGAAGGGAGCACCAGAATTTAGTAAACTGAACAAGAGGTATCTCTGCATGGAAGTACAGTATGCTGTATGTGCATTCCCTGGTTATTAAACTGAAAGCAGCAGCACAGCATAGATTTCACCGTATCTATAAAAGAAATCAGGCATACATACTAAGTGGCTTGTTAAAAGCATACAGGAGGCTGAAACAAGGCTAGGAGTAACAGAGTTCATGCTGACATGACTTAGCAATGACATTTGTTTTTAATGAAATAAAAGGAACAAAAAGTACAGTCAAATCAAACTCTATAAAAGCAGACCCCATGGAGATCATTAGAATTACTGTATAAACTGTAAGTACTTATGAGCAATTTTACTTAAGAAAAAACAGACTTTCTAGGAGGAACATTTTCTGTGATTGTAGTTAGAATTATCTGAGATTTTGACATAGTATTTTGTGGGGCTCAGAAAGAAAAGATTTTAAGGAATTTACTGTTGGAATCAAGTCTCCATAATGCTGTAATTGGTAACATCTATCTTCTATAATATATCCTTGTGGCCATGAGGAGATAATTCTGTAATCAGGATTTACTGAATGTCTTAGTGATAATATTCAGCTCTTCCTACATGCTCTGTGCAACACAGAGAATACTGGAATCAAGTTCTGTCACACGGATCAGATGGATTTCTGCTTTAGTTTAGGAAATGATGACATTACCCTGTGTTAATTTCAGGGCTTGTCCCATAGCACTGTTACAAGCCCTTTGTTGTGAATGTTTCCACTAGTTTTTACCTAAAGCACTGATAACGCAAAAAATACCAAGCCTTAAAATTAACTGAAGAGCTGAACTTCAAGAACTGTACACATACATACCAGTGAATCAAACTGATCACGTGGGCAAGCAAACAGCCGTCCATTAACACTGAGAGTTGTGAACACTGAAACATCATGAGGTTTGAGCACAACTTTTTCTGTAAACATGAAACAGAAGACTGTTTATTAAACGTATGTAGATTAAATTAAATTAAATGTATACAGCAGGACTGACCCAATAGCTGCACAGATCAACATTCTGGGAACAGGTTTTGCGCAGTAAACCAATGTCCAGGATACA
This sequence comes from Anseranas semipalmata, assembly GCA_013399115.1. NCBI lineage: Eukaryota > Metazoa > Chordata > Aves > Anseriformes > Anseranatidae > Anseranas > Anseranas semipalmata. The sequence goes on along the minus strand of VXAA01002996.1, from coordinate 277,880 downwards.
AAATAGATGACAACAAGGTCCTCTTTGTTGAAGAAATCTGACAACAAGCTCAGCCCATGCCAGTCTCCTACAGAACTGGCCATCTAGAACTGGAATCCCAGCCCCAAACTGCACAGGCAGGTGAAGAAGCCTGCCCTGCCATCTCTACAAACTGAATGAAATGCAACTTTATTCAAATCTCATTACAGCAGTTCTAAAAGAGTGTCACATCACAGGTAAAGAAAAGATAATTAAGTAACTTACAAAAATCTCTAACACAGACAGACAGATCTGGCTGTCAGCAAATCTGACAATAAAAAATTGCTGCAACTGCAAAAAGTAGAGCCGCCTGGTGTCAGTTCTCAGGAAGTGAATGTGTTTGGCAGGCATCACTGTTTGCAAAAATGCCTTCCGATACAGCTCTCATTAGCTCTGTGTGCCCCCACACAGTCATACTGAATCAGAGTACTTCAGCAACACTAATTCTCCAGCAGAATCCACCTTGCAGTCACTCTCCCATTTCCACAGCCCATAGTGGGGGGCTGACTCCTGACCCTTTGCCAGCACTAGGTCAGTGGGCTTGTCACTAAGATGCTCAGTAGTGGTTTGCATGGACAGAGCTGTTAGAATGGTAGTGACCACTATGGGAATGTCAGCACTGCAGCATTTACTGATGTCACTGATTCATGTATCTAACCTGACATTATCCATGCTTACCTCATATTTCTGTTGTTAACAAACTGGAAAGTCCTACAGTGAAGGGAACTTGGAGTAGCTCTGTTCTGTAACATGCAGATACAAAAGCTTCTCCATTTTCCCTGTATGCCATGCGAGCTCCAGTCTCTGTCTGCAGTGGGGAAAGGACTTGCCTCTAAGCTAGCTTATTCTAGATGAACGTGTGCGTGGATATAAAAGCCCTGAGTGAATTCATCTTACTTTTGAATCCCTCCTGACCTTCTGCTTCACCATGAGAAGTGTTCAAGATGATGCAAATACAGTACCTCCTCCTGAACTCATCTTTACTATGGTGAGGCCTTCGCCAGAACCCAGCTTATCTGCTACTGCGCTGATCACTTCCTTCACGGATGAAGACACTGGCACACGGATAGTCGTATAAGTTTGGTCTATGCAGTATACCTTAAACAGAACTGAAGAAAAAAGATTGTGCTCTGTATGCCACATGTAGCAACCACAAAGATGTTATTGTACAAACTACTTTCACTTCAGTAACCATTGTTCACAAATGAAAGAAATAAAGCAACAATAAATCATTACTGTTTTGATAACTCCCCATTCCTCAGATGTTCTACAATTTCTATTATAGAAATCTCAGACTTCTCATAGCTTTTAGTAAACCATGAAGTACTAGTGTTTTAGTATTGCTATGCTGTTTATGGATGCCAATTTCATCTGGCACTTTGTTTATGTCCCAGACATTACAATATTTTAAATAAACAGTTGTTTTCAAGAGTCAGGAAAACTAGCTGCAAACTCTCTTAATTACAGGAAAATACTTTTCGTATTACAAAATAGATTTAAAAATAAAGTTCTGGTTACAACCAGAACTTAAATCAAGCTGTGTTGCAACCAGTTTTTACATGCAAGTATATAATAGCCGACTCAAGATTGTTGTAGGCAGTGAAGAAAAGTACCCTAACTTGAGTGCACAGTACATATTAGCTCACAGATTAATACATGAACCCAGGTCTCTGGCTGCCTAGAAATCAATGTGATAGTACATTAGTCTGCAAAAAGCAAGGCAGCTCACAGTGACATGAATTTAAGACAGATGAAGTTAGCAAAATATTCCTTCAGCTCAGCTGTCAAGCCAAGCTATACAGCCCCTGGGGTTACAGCTGTTTATGTGTTTTCAAGATTCAGTTTGCTGCCTGCCCTACAAACAAGAAGGTGCAGCCATATGAAAGCAGCAGTTACTTCCTGTACTTGCGTGGTACATACAGTACTTGTACTGTAGCAACTATTTTGCTCTTTGTAGACTGATATGAACAACGGCAACTGCATGCATGGCAGGATTTCTGCTGTTCATATACAGTTACTTCCTCCTTTTCAAATGGATCTTTCTGTGGTTTGCTTTATGCCAAAAGCTTTCTCAGATAAATGACTTTGCATTTTGTTCCCTTATTTTTTACCACTGTGCAGTAGCAAGAGCTATCCTTTAACATCAAACACCTTGAAGCAGAGGCTATTTTCTTTGATGAAGATGCACCAAAACCATCATTGAGAGACTGGCCCAGGCAGTTGCAAAGAAATCCAGAGATTTATGAGTTTTAAGGAACATATATCTTTGTTTGCAACGACCAGATCTCAACAGCAGAGCTCAGGATTTTGTTGACATAGCAATGCTTTTTCCTGCCTGAAGTAAAGGACAAAATGAAAAGCCACTACAACTGAAAATGACAGCCTGACACACTGCTGTAAATTTTACCTTGATCTCTTCACAGGGTCAAACTATAGCAATAGGGCAAGCCAGCAGATTCTGCTTTCTAGGCTGTGTGCCACAGGGCAGAAATCCAGGGCATGATTATCTGCTCCACTCATATCTCTCAAAGGAGCATTTTTGGTGAAACAGCTGTACATATTACCTCAAACTATGCAGAAGAGAAAGAGGCTCACACATCCTTCACAGCACCAAATATATATTGCACTGCCATTACCTCTCTACTCTGTGCTGGTGCAGCCTCCCCTCAAGTACTGTGTGCAGATTTGGGTACCACAATATAAGAAGGACATGAAACTATTAGAGAGTGTCCAAAGGAGGGCTATGAAGATGGTGAAGGGTCTAGAGGGGAAGACATATGAGGACAGCTGAAGTCCCTTGGTTTGTTCAGCCTAGAGAAGAGGAGGCTGAGGAGAGGCCTCATGGTGGCCTGCAGCTTCCTCACGAGGGGAGCGGAGGGGCAGGCGATGAGCTCTTCTCTCTGGTGACCAGTGATGGGACACAAGGGAACGGCATGGAGCTGTGACAGGGGAGGGTCAGGCTGGATGTTAGGAAAGGGTTCTTCACTGAGAGGGTGGTCGGACACTGGAACAGGCTCCCCAGGGAAGTGGTCATGGCACCGAGCCTGCCGGAGTTCAAGAAGCGTTTGGACAATGCTCTCAGACACATGCTTTGGTTTTTGGGTGGTCCTGTGTGGAGCCAGGACTGGACTCAATGATCCTTGTGGGTACCTTCCACCTGGGGATATTCTGTGATTCTATGATACCTGTATGGACACTGTCCGTACTGGTTCTTGCCTGTTTTGTTCATTCCCTATTTTAAAGGTTGTACATCTTCCTCTGAGGAAGCACAGTGTTTGACAGCACACATATGGGGAAAAAACAGGAGTACTTCAAGGCAATGATGGAGAATGTTGGGTTAGCAAAAGCAAAGTTTGCTTCAGGCCAGGATTCAAAACTGTTGGTACTTTTGCTTATTTTTAGACCATTTGTTTTCAGAGAACCAACTTTACTACAAATCCCAGTGGCTCAAGAAAACTTTGCAGAGAAGGAACTCACCTTCATCACTGCCTCTGATAGGCTGGCGTTTCTGTGCTCTGTCATCACTTGTGTTAAACAGCTGCAGAAGAACTTTGTGCTGAAAATTAATCACCAGGATTCACGTTATGGCAAGAATAAACATTATGGGGTAGATCTGAATTACAACAGATCAATGGCAGGAAAAGGGGTAGCAATGCAAAATTTCACACAATGCGAAAGCTATTTCTCAATGTATTGTTTTAATATATCTCAAATTACTAAAGAGAAGATGTTTACAGGTTTTCTGTGCTAAAGCTTTTATTTTAGAAAACAGGCAAATAAATTCTTACCTTCTTTTGTGGTGCTTTAGGTTCTTCAGAACTACAAAAACGTAAAACGTAGAATATATCAGTAAATATTACCTGAAAGATTCTGTGCAAAAAAACACCTAAAGAACATAGACCACTTGTCAGACTACAATATCAACACATTCATGCTTATATATCTGAAAAGAAGACTAGATGGTACCATAGTTAATCCATAACCGAGGCAGGGAAAATACTATGCTAAGTCCATGCAAACATGAAATAAGCATCCAGTTTAATTTCAATGATGTACACACAGTTTCTTATTCTTCCTGTCAACCCCTTTATGAGAGAGTTTGGTGTTTGCAAGAACGATGTGGAAAGAGAGGGTCATAGACATTCATCCAACAAGCCTGCATGCAAACATTCAGTGACTGAGTGCCATTCACAAAACACATTTTTAATAGATATAAGCAATAAATTTTCTTCATCTATTCACTGAGAAAAAGAGGGATGGGCAAGAAGGAAAGAAGCAAAATTTGTGCTTACACTTGCTTTACAATTTTCTCTAGCTCTGGTAGTTGCTCCTTTAGTGCTGCAATCATTCTAGTATCATCTGATACAGATACATAAAATTCCTGTAAATGACACAGCAAAGTCTTTAAATAACTATGGGGTAAATGAGCAGTACTAAGGATAGAGGATTATGAGATGACATCTGATAGCTTAATGATTATAAAGAATGCTAATCTGCATAGATGAAGACATGCTGGGCCCAACCTTCTATTACTTCTACTTGTTTATCTCCAGCTGATTTAAAGCAAGAGCTACACATGCAGAAGGGAAGACTGAGGAGCGGTGGAAGACAAAAGTGTCTTCTTAAGTTTGCTGTGCAACCACTGACTGCTTGTGCAAATACTGCATTTTCAGATTATCAAAGAGAAAAACAAGAGAATTCACAATTAAACTGGCACAACAGTTCTTTTTTTACCCACTGCTGTTGTAGTCAACTAATTTTGTTTAAAACCAGTCTATTATCACTATTATTGCTAGTGTTAACTATAAAAGCAATTTCTTTGCTTTTTCTTGAAAAGAAAAACAAAACCCCACAATCCTGACCACACTTGCTAGTACAAACCCATCTCCCATCTCATCTTTAATTTCTCTTAATGTACTATTTTCAGCCACAGCTTTGAATTCCTCTCCTCCAGCACTGTCCAGGATCTTTTCCACTCTGGCTTCTATCCCCTGTGTTCCATTTTTCTCTGAGGTGTCCAATGATCTCTTCTTAGGCAAAACTTAGAACCACTATACCATACACATTCTCCATGATGTAGAACACTTGAAACATTTTTCTACTTAAAATCTTTTCCACAGTCAACCTCTGTGACCTTGTCCTCCCTTGATTGTCTTCCTACCTTTTTGAGCTTGCCTTCAACATCTTCATTCAGAGAATTATTTTCATTCAGCTCCGTATTTTGGGAAGATTTATCTCCACACAGGTTTTACTGCTCTTCTCCCTTTCTTGAACATTATTAGTGATTAATTGCTCCTCCGTGCAGATTAAACCACCATCTTCATGGTGGCAAAACAACAGATCTGCCTTTGTGTTCCAGTCCTGTCTGGCTCTGTTCAAAACAAATTCTCTTGTACATCTCTCTAGATGAATTTAAACATTACCCAAAGCTCAGTGTAGCCAGTAAATGCTCTTAAAAAACGCTCACCGAGCCATGCTGCTACCCTACTATTTGGGCATTATAGGAAACATAGCCTGTTGTTCAGGTCTGTAATCTGGTATCACATTTAAATTGAACCTCTTGTAAGTCTTCACATTTAAGTCATGTTTAAGTTTGGCATGTCCTAAAACACAGCTTTTCCAGTCTACCTGCATAGCTAAGTCTTAGGTCCAGCCTGTTGCTTACTGAGCCTTAGAGCTCAGTCACACAAACCTCTCTTGGTGGTGCACTCTTGCCTCATTCATATGCATTTGGAACGCTGCTACAGAGATAATTATCCTAGCCCAATCATTCAGCACATTTCCCTTTTCTGCATCTGTCCTCTTCATTCCCTTCTCTACCACTTCTCATACAAGCTGTCCTTTCACACAGAAGGCCTTTCACAGTCTTTCTACACATTCCTTAGTTGTTCATTTGCTACTGAGTTGTTGACTCTCAGGTACTCCAGTCCATTACAATATTACCCTCCTTCAAAAACCCTTCTCAAAACTCTTCCTGTCACACATACAATTGACCCTAAGAAGGATCTATGTGTTTACAACTAGTTTTTTTTTTTTGTTTGTTTTTTAACTTTAACTTCTGGACTATTAAAAGACATTGTGTCTGTCTCCAAAGCTTATCTCTTATGAAAAACTTGCCCATGTGGGCTTGTTGTATGTTTGTCATACTTAAGACCCCTCTGCTAACTCTTATCTTAGATTCAATTTTAAGTTCTCTGGGGGAAGAACATCCATTCCGTGTTTGCACAGCCAGTAACATGGGATTGTGATCCATAAACACAATATGTAATACTAATGGCAATCATGACTTACATGATGCTGGCAGTGCATCTTAAAAATACAAGGACATGGCACATACCTCAAAGACCTTATAACTAATGTCTGAGTAATCACACTGTTTTAAGGGATTATGAGAGTTCTGAAGGCAAAGATCTTAAGTTCCAAAAGCTGCAGTACAGCTTTCATTCAAACGGAAATTATTTTTGGTTTTGTACAGTGACAATCTTTCAGCTCAGCACAACTCAGGCAGTCATAAACATCCAGTTCAACCAGTAGAGCCTCTGCATTATTCACAAGAAATGACTAAAAAAAGCAACTTCATCTGCTCTTATTCAGCAATCTACCCATGCAGTGCTTTGAAAGGGATTTGCAACTCGAGCAGATAATTTCAGAGGTCCAGAGGTTGACAATGGCTCAAGTGCTGCTGTAGTGTGTATACTGTCTGCAGCTAAAACCAAGAAAACACAATTAAGAGTTTGTACTCTGAAATGACCCACTTCTCTCTACTTCATAACAGAATTCTACAGATGGAGAACAGGCTTTCAATTTATCTTGCTTGGTAGATATTTTTCAGTACAATGATACAACAGTTCCTTCATACCTCCAAAAAGGCCATTGCTGCTTCATCTTCTTGTAGTAAATCTCCATATAAAGCAGCCCACTGTAGAACCAGTCGAATGACTCGCCTTTTGTTGTTGAGGGCATAATCCATTTTCTCCTGCTCTGTACCCTGGGAAGGCTGGGCATGATAGGTGCCATGGTGTCAAGGAAAATGCTCAGTGATTGAAAGTATCAAAACCAGTGTGAATTCACAAACAACTGACTTCCAAAAAAACACTTTCAGGGTGTTCAAACATAACATTCCAAAATATACTTTTCATTTCTGCCTGTTGCTAGCATCAAGATTTGTTAACTTTTCATGTTCATATTAAAAAGTAAAAAGACAGTGAAGTCACTAAAGAGAATAGGAATGATCACAATCCTACCACAGAGACAGTTGCTGTAGAAGATCAGAACAGAAACGACACTGGGAACAACAGAGAAGAGGATTAACAGTGAAGACTGAAGAAGGATATTTCTCCTTGTTCTTCTTTGGAAACAGTGGCAGAAAAAGAAAAATGACAATTTGTGTTTATAAACAATTCTAGTCTTCTGTTTGTGAGCAAGACTAATGGAATGAACCACCAATGTTACTGCTTTTATTTACAGAAACTACTGTAAGCCAAGATGAACCTCAGTCCCATTATGGTAGGAGAACCTGAAAGTTTACAGTCTAAACTGACTATAGAGACATGAGGTAAAATAACAAATTCTATAGTAGCCTCCTTTTATATATGAGGAAATCAGAAGTTTCCACTCTATCAAATATAGCATATTTGGAAGACAATACTTTGTGACAGTTATTTTGTGATGAACAATAAGAAAAAGTGGGAAACATTTCATTGACCTTTTCCATGCTTAACAGTCAACATCACAAAAATATGTATATAGCAAAAATGCAAAAAGTAACATTTATTCAAAGGAAAGAAACAAGAAAAAAGTAAAGGCACAAATGAACTGCAAGCATGCCCTGTTTCCACAAGCACTTCTAAGTACAGAGCATCTCAGTCCTCTAACTGACGCTATCATTTTAAAAGCTCTGGTCACTTAAAGATCTCCACTGACATCTCCATTAAATCAGTGAAAAAGACTGAAGAGCTGAACATGGACTTTGGACTCTCTTCTCAGATAACAGGAGAAATACAAAAGATTTGATTATAACTCAATTATATTAGTTTTCTGCACTTGGTCATTCAGTGATGTTGTTGTTTTTGTTTGTTTTTTTAATAGACACAGAGAACAACCAGGGAACAAAAAAAGGTTTATAACCTTCTTCCAAACTCTGAATTATGTCCTATAAGCAAAGGCATTAGCAAGTGTTTTTTTTTAAATTCTTCTTCTTCTTCTTTTTTTTGTTTAATATAGCTCTATACTACTTTCCTCTCAAGGTCTCTATTTCCCATCACTCTTACAGTAATGATGCCAACTTAGAACGGAAAACTGCTGCCAAGGAAGGTTTCTGTAGCTCTTAGAGAGTCCATGATGGGCAATAAACTGAGTTAATTTCAGCCCTTAACTATGCAAAAATGAAGAAGAATCCCCAGCAGAAATGGGATATGACTATTTGTGTACCTTTTCACAGAGGTTAACAATGCATATTTAAACCATTTCCCAATAAACTGATGACTGAGTGTGAAGTAAGCACAGAATGAGTGCAGCCACAACTTCAACTTTTCTTCCTGAATACCAAAATTCTGATCCTGGATTACCATGAATAGTAGCATTCCCAATTATATAGAAACAATAAATATTTTGGCAATCTTAATATACTGGCCATCTTTCACGCACAGTGAAGTCCAGCATCCTTTCAAGCTGCACTTTCAGTTGCTCGAACAAAAGATTTTAAAATATTAATTAGAAAATTAAAATATTAATTAGAAATCAAAATGATCTAAAATATGTGTTTTAAGCTTCTCATTTAGAATTATAACAAGATCTCTCTTGGTTTTTTTTTTTCTAATATTAACATACTTTATACTAATAAAATGTTATGGGAAAAAGTATCTATTAACTCACGCTTTTCAAATGATCCTCCTGCCCAAAATCCCTGCAGAGATTTGACATGCTACCAGGGTTACTGGGGCACTCACTTGACTGACGAACTTTTAGAAATTTGCATTTTAATTTCATTCAGAAAGGTTTCAGATGACTAGGGAACTAAACATGTCAGTACATTTATGGGAGTAAGTAAGTCAAAGGGTTATAAGAAGTAAATAATATAATGTAAGCTATGTGCTCTAATGTCTCAGGGAGCAAGTTTAATATTCCACTGAGTCATTTTTCTCATGCCATTTTTACATTTCAAACACTGCAATTATTTCATGTATTTTTACTTTCTTATTAACTGACTCACCGCAGGCACTGGTAATTTTTCTGTATTTTTACTGCTCATTTATATTAATTGCTCTTTTATTAACATTATCACAGGGAAAGTCAATGAAGGGTTCTCCCATTTTTATGGGACCTACAGGATGCAGATTCACTGCAGATTGCAATCAGAATTAAAATATCATGTATTCTTGCAATGAGTGTCAGATAATTGTAAAATATTTATCAACACCAACACAGTTAAGAGTTCAATATATGTATTTCTAATTCTGTCTAGAATATGCTAGGAAATCGAATCAGTTCTGAAGCCTGTTCTTCCCTGCATGGGAACATTTAACTAGACTGGGAGCTGTGTGAAATCAGCACCCATTACCACAGTGGAATGCAAGCTGTTTTGCTGGCATGATGGTAAAGGAGATTCACAAAACATTCATAAGGAAACATGTTAAAGTACTATCACCTACAGAGAGCAAAAGAGGAGTTCATAAATTGAAAGTATTTAGACAGTGGCCCCTTAAAGATGAAAACTTATGCATAAGCTCACAGACTTGCACTGCCCCAAGAGCACTATCCTAAGTGCACTTTCGGAGGTGTTAATTGATATTGAGTTTTATTTGGGGATTTATCCTTCCTCCTTCTGACAAGCTGTAGCTCTGAGAATTTGTCCATTAGTATCTCTGTGAAGAAGAGAGGGAAATAGGGGCCTTGGTCTAACAGACAAGATGTGTGCCTATTACATGATCCAGGACAGGGGAGCATGTCCTTTGCTTTCCTATTAAAAAAAAAAAAAAAGAGTGGGATTCTTTAATATTGCAGGATCCACATACTTTAATGATAAAAAAGAGGTGTGTCAAGAGATAGCACAGCATAAGTACTGAGTCCTGAGCAACCAATAATGTTACTTAACCAAAATGGTGCACATGTCCATTCCTTTCAGCCTTAAGGAACATACAAATGACCAAACACTGCTGTAAAGAAAGAGAAAAAACACGTACTTTATACCCTGTACTATGCTTGAAACCACTACAGTGGTCTAGCTCTACTCATACCTGCACGCTGCCAGCTAAAATAGTATCCTGTGTAAGAAAACAGATTTTTATTGATTCAAAATTGGGAGCTGGAGCAAAAACAGTGTCTCTGACTGAATCACCTTTCTTATTTTTCTTTTACCATTTTAATTTCCTCACTGAGCATAACTAATCCGTCCTTAGTCTCACAGCACCACCAAGCATTTTTGTACAGTGATTTTGCTCAAAAAAGATGAGCTTTGTTAGCAACCTTTCAACTCTAACAATAAATTTCAATGGTACAATCAACAGAGCACAGTTTGATTTTCCATATTCAGAATGGACCAAATAAACAATAATTCATCTCTAGGAAAAGCTGACACTAAAGCAGTGGGATACCAGTTACTTCCAGCCCTCCTCCTCCTCCTCTCTGAAAGGGAATTAGCGTGATGCCTGCCATGACCCACTTAAATAGCATATTGGTCTTAGCCTCTCTGGAATAGATTTTATAATACATGAATGCATACACATAAGTGACACTATCACTTTTATCTTCGGAAAAGCTTTTCCCCTATAAACAATGAGGTACAATTTGCTTATGCATCTGATTTTCCCAGTTATTGGTTATCAGAGGTGTACTATTATAACAAAGGACAGACAAACCTGAGTCTCTAATGTACTGATTGAATAATATGAGCTAGATAAATCTGAGGGAAAAAGAAGTGCTGTCCTTTCTTTCCTCCTCTAAAAGCTGTCAGCAACAGCATTTCATAATAATTTTGATATCTAAAACTATGTGGTTTTGGAAAATGTGTTTGTTGCAGGTGTATGAACACTTTTCTGTAGACCAGTTTTGTGGGTCCAAAGGTTTTCAAAACAATTACTGTCCTTGCTAGGAGTAACACAAATGGATTCTGAAGCTTGCCAGACAAGGACATGATGCTCTATTTTGTGGTTTCAGGGTGTTAGCTTTCCCAGATGTCACTCGCCCTGCTGAGCTTCAAGAAAAGCACACTTTCACATCAATCTGATTCTAAAAAAATAAATGGGGAATTGAAGTTACACCTCTTGTCAGAAATCTATAAAACAGAAAACACTATATGTTTATTTAATGCTCCCAATCACTTGATTCCTTCAAGTCACTACACACAAGGAAAACTTTTCAGTCCCCAATAGCTCCCTGAACTAAATGACCTGCCAGTAGTTGACTGATGGACATTTCGCAGACGCCTTCTACAAAACATGCAGACAATATGAGAATCACCTCCACCTCTTGATGTTATCCAACTATAAGGTGTTTTTTTTCTCCTAGGTATTCACATGCAATTCCAGTTTCTTGCAGTTTGTTAAAATTTGCAATAGACTATTATTATATATTATTATTATTGTTCACAACTGTATTATGACAGTGCCTAGGAACAACTTACTCATTGTTCTCCTAGTTTAAGCACCCTGTTGCTTGAGACAGTTTGCAGCTTGTAATCTATAATGTGGACCATTGAAATCACCAAAACACCGTGATCTTAGCTAAAATCTAGATGCTGTGGTTCAGCAAAAATAAAAAAAAGACAGAAAGAATGATATAGGAGGGGTAATCCAACCTTTTATGTAATTTCACTGATGGAATCATAGAATGGTTTGGGTTGGAAAGGACCTTAAAGATCATCTACTTCCAACCCCCCTGCCACAGGCAGAGACACCCTCCAGTAGACCAGATTGCTCAAAGCCCCATCCAGCCTGGCCTTGAACAACAATCTGGTGGAGGGACAGTAGGTTTCTTTTCTTTGGTATAATAATCACCCCAGGAGAGGTACAATTATCATGCTCCAGGCCTGCATCTCATCGTGAGTATATACTATCCATTTCAGAGTTGTTGAGCTATGGACAGGCTGTTAGTCAGACACTGAGAACCTACCCACAATGTACAGCCTCCATGAAATGCAATTTAATTCTTGAGAGAGAAAAGCTCCCGTCCCATCACTGATAGAGAAAGTTGTAAAAGGGACATATCTTTTTCATTACAAAAGGATATTGTGCCATCAAGGCTGGGCAGAGCTGACTATTTGGCATAAAAACACAGTGCATCATAATAAAATCATTTAAAACAGAATCTGTGAAAAGAGAAGAAAGAAAACAGCAAATTAAGCCCCAACAAACAATTTGAGAACCACAAGGATGAGGTTTCTTTCAGCTAAAACATCTTATTAGCCCTCTGCAGATAATAAAGGGGTCTTCTTGCACTTTGTTTGTTTGCATTAAGTACGAAAATGCGAATGAACCAGTATGAGCTGAAATAATAACCTTTTATTCCTGTCTGCATGGATTTTATTGCACTTATGTTAAGGGGCAGCCTGTGTCAAAGGAAAATTTGGCACAGCTAAAAAAAAGAAAAACAAACACATTTTTACAAAAGTGAAATATTTGGATATATTTCTCCTCTAAAAGTGTAGAGATCTTAGCATAAGAAGAATCAGGCCTGCCACACCTGGGTACCTAAGAGTTGCTGCTGCGTTTGGCTTTAGGGAACTGCAATACCAAACAGCACATTTAATATACACTATGTAGGAGAAGGCAAACAATTAATTCTTTGCTGATTTCCTAACAATGAGCAGAAGACTTAGAAAAATTTAAATGAACAGTAAAATTTCTGGTTTTATTTTGATTCAAAAGTATCACAGCTGCTACATTTAAATTAAAATGTATATGCACAATATGATTGGTACTACATATGATATTTTTTCTGACAACAGGGAAAGCTCTTTTTTTCCTTAAAGTGATGTGTGTTAGGGCTAGTGTAAATCCCAGGTTTGCCTTATCTTTGCACTTGTGACAACAAGGATTTATATAGCCCGGCTGCACAGGCCAGAATAAACTTTATTTTACTTTTAAACTATGCAAGTCTTGCACGGAGTCACTGAAAAACAATAAACACAATACTCTGGGTTATCAATTCTACAGTGCAACTTTTGAGATCAAGAAACATTTAAAAATGCTGTAAGTGATGTCAGAGGAAATATGATGAGATAACTGTGTAACCTAATATTACATCATTGCTCCACTGTAATTCATATTTGAAAATATCTCTCAGTTGACAAAGCACATCCATAATGGTGGGACTTTTTATTTGCATAATATGCAGGACAAAGTGAATTTTAACTGTTCCTAAATTAAGGGACTGCATAAACCAAAAAGTAGAATTTCTAGCTCTTTGAGCTCCTATATCCTAAAAATAGCTTAGTTTGTGAAATGTGACATTTTTTGTCCTGTTGGGATACGTGTATAATCTTGTCACTGGATGATTAGGGGCAAAGTTCAAAATGATTTCAAAAACAATTCAGTTTAGAAAAATGTATAATACATGCATAATATGAATAGTGACCTTGCCATTATATACTTGCAGGTTTAAAGTAGAACATTCTGCTTGTAATCCTAATAATTAGGCACCTATGAAAAGGATCATTTTTATTCTTAAAAGTGATTAATACACACAGTGTAAAAGGATTTCTGTAATCTTTCAATTATTCCACCATTTATGGCCCACTATCCAGGTTTCTCCAGTACTCTGAGGTCAGTAACAGATTAGCTGTGGATTATTTAAGAACACCTTTGAATATATACTTCTTAGGCATCTGTAATGTCAAAAAACTTGCTAAAGCAATATCCTGTAGCTTAATGTAAAAGTCTCTGCATCACTTTATCATAATTAGGAGGATTTTTTTGTGCCTCAATCTCTTTTTTTCCTAAATTAGAGTACTTAGTGATAGTAAGTCAGTAAATATCTCTATCCTTAGACGTAAATTGTCTGTTCTTTTTACACTAGTGAAAAGCAGTATATTAAGTGCAGCTGCAGCAACTTGCATTCTTTGGACTTGGCCCACAGTGTGCCTATTCTTTTGAGTAAGAATTCTTCTTTCCCTGCACATGGGAAAGTATTACAAACAAGTAATTTAATGTGATATGGATACAAAAATTTGGGAAAACTTATCCTAGCATAATACAATGGCTGGAGGGATCAAGCTAGTTCATAGTATTTGGTGACAACCAAAAAATGAGCATGAATACCATTATCATCTGGTGGTAATGCACGCTCTTTTCTGGCATTACGCTTGTGCCTATTTAAAGTTCTGACTAGTGGTCTGGCACCTTTTGAGATTCTGCTGTTCTACTCTGAAACGAAAGTATAAATACAATAGAGCAGGCTAGGAGGAATGGACTGTTGTCTCTAATCCTGGATTTCCCAGGTTTTCTTGAGGCTGTTTCAGAGCACTGGGTGGCTCTTATTCTGGGAAAAACTACCACTAGCTGCTTTTCAAAACAACATATTGCAGTGTATCCCCAGCAAGACCTTATGCAGTAAAAACAACACAGCTTTTGTCACATACCTGTTGCTTCATTTAAAGTTGTTTCAAGGCGCATAGTTTCTAGAAAGTGCTCTAAAATTTTCTCTGGGGTTCCTGACATCACAATATACCTGAGGGAGGGAAAGGAGCAGTTAACGTCTCATAGGCAAAATGACAAATCAAGAAACAAATGTGTACCAGTGAGAAGATAAGGACTGCCAAGTTGAAATACCTGCCCTGACCAGAATCTCTGTGTGTCTTAGGATGAAACCACTCACAATCTTTGTTACCCCCTGTGAAATGTATTGCAATAACACTCTCCACCCTACCCAGGGAGTGTGAGACGACAGACAGCCCCCTCCCTGTACAAATGCTCCAGTATAACATCACCACAGTTACACTGCAATCAACAGAGCTGCACTGGTGTAAACCTGGGGAAGTGCAATCAGAAATGCTTCTCCACTGAGAATGAATATCTCAGTAATGATAGCAATTCATAGTCATAAGAGGGTCTTAACAGACTTACTATGAGCATGAAATGAGAACTGGTGTGTATCACCGTCAGAGCAAGGAAACAATTTTCTCCAGCAACACCGATACGGGTTGGTCTGAGAAGATGGGAGCAGATAATGAAACACCACACTGTACCTTCAAATTTGGGTAATGCCTTAGATAGCTGAGGTAAGTAAACTTTTGCAAGTGGATAAACTTACTATGGTACCATTTCCAGGATTAAATTAAAAGAGCTGAGAGAACTAGTGCAGTAGTCAGGTTACTCTGCCTAATGCAAGAACACTGGCAATATTTTAAGTACCAGCAGAATATCAGAGGATATTGCTACACTTGTCCTGCCATCTTTTTTTCTTTCCTTGCGGATCCTTTTTTTTTTTTTTTTTTAATTTTTCCCTCCCCTCTTCCAATCTTTGCATCTTTTTTTTCTTTTTTTTGGAATCCAACTGATAAAGTATGAATCTTTAAAAAAAAAAAAAGAAAGAAAGAGAAAACCCCGAGAAGTGAAGATACTCTGCTCCTGCTGAGAAATAAGTGGTGGAGCTGAGCTCCTGGGAGCTCCTCCTCACTTTGAGCACTGACCGTCACAGTTCTTTTACCTGCCAACCCCTTTGGAAGAACTGTATTGATGTCCCAAGAACACAAACACTTGTTAAGCCAGTGCACATTCTCGCAGAGATACTAACCAAGTATCTAAGTGAGTGAAGCAGAGAAATCACAGGTTGCTGTACTCTGAATATGAAAGTGAAAATGAACAGTGGAGTGACTTGCAGGGCTGCTGAATTCATCCTGCATGAGTGTGATCACCCATAAAGAGAGAAGTTAGATCTTGGGAGTGAGAACTTCAGATCTAGTCCTTCGAAGCAAAACTGTCACTGTATGAAAGCATGGCTCGGGGAGCTACATCTCCTCAGGAGAGGAGACGGTAGAATCCAAACCGCAACTCAGAAAATCTGCTCCTAAAGTGAAGTTTTCGCCAAGATTAAGAAGAAGAAAATGAGTTGCTTGGTTGACTGGATGTCTCAGGGAACAACTCTGGGATGCAGAACATTTCTCTAGTTCAAATACTACGTACCTGCTTTGGGAGCAAAGCCCAAAGGGCGGCTCATCTGTAGAAATATCAGAGATGCGAGCTACCTATTTAAGGGCAAGACAGCAAGCCTTTAAGAAGAGGTGCCTGTTAAGTCTTTCTTTCAGGCCCAGTGATGTTCAAAAGTACTGAGCACTCAACCAACACATTCCAGTAAACATATTCTGGAAATCAGAATATACCAGTAATTTCATTTGGAGTTTCAAGCATAAATGCAGCCACTTACTCTACCTATTAATAAAAGAAACAAAAGAAATGTCATCTTTAAAAACAGTGAACTCACTTTGAAGTGAGTGAGTGAACTCACTCAGAGGGTGAGGTACTGGAAGAGGTTGCTTGGAGAAGCTGTGGATGCCCCATCCCTGGAGGTGTTCAAGACCAGGCTGGATGAGGCCCTGGGCAACCCGATCTAGTGGGTGGCATCCCTGCCCATGGCAGGAGGATTGGAACCAGATGATCTTTAAGGTCCCTTCCAACCCAAGCCATGTTCTCCTCTCCTCTCCTCAGCAAAAAGATGCTGCCAACACACTGCTAACAAAGACTACTGAAAAGCAGCCAGTGAACTTTCAAAGTAGCTTCCTCTTTTGTGTAGCTTATGTCTATTCGTTATACTTATCAGCAAAAGTTCCCTTACTGGCACACTGATAGTACCCAAAAGCTGACCAAATGCATTAAATATTTATAGAAAGCAAATTCTGAGCTTTACCTGCAAATATTCCTGGAATATAAGTTGTAAAATAACAAGGGACCATAACTGTCTCTAGCTACTTTTTATCAAATTCTGAACAAGAAAATGTTAAGTAATAGAAATAGTGTTGGTGCAGAGTTTTCAAGGAAGGTAGTGTTTAAAATGTGTTTAAGTAAAACTTTGACTTTTGAAAGTATGAAAAATGTATCAGACCAAAGAAAATGTATTTAAATCTATGACCAAGGTGCTGTGCATACCAGCTGCTGATGCAAATCCACTGGCTGCAGTCAAGTTTCCCTCGTTTAGACAGAGGAAAAATTTGCTGTAAGAATATATCATTTCCTGGGAGCATAGTTTATTTTTCTAATAAATCAAGTGGAAGATGAAATGGCAGTTTTTAAAATATGTGAAATGTGTAAAATACAACGAATGGTTTATTTAACCATTCACAGATCTTTACAAATATTTGTATTCAATTATGCAGATGAAATACGTAGGTGAAATCCCAGATAAGATAAAAACTGTACCCAAAATATCTCACAATAAATTAGCTCTTTTTTTGAGAAAAAGTAAGGTGCAGGGTAAAGGATTCAAAACTCCTTAGTGCTTATTTTGTTGGAGTTGCTCGAGCGTTGCTAAAGAAAATGATTATGTGACAGGAAATTGTGCATCCATTTGTAAATAACACATTTACAAAGCCTTTAGGGGTTTTACCAACATTTGGAATTATAGTAGCCTTACTCCACTCTTATCACAGTAGCATCCAAATAGAATTGTACTTTTTCCCTTTCAAAAAGATAGTGAAGAAAATATAAAGAGTATTGTTATTACAGTACAAACCTATTCTGTAAGATAAGCTGTGCAATTTTCATTGCATGAAATCTTCATTTGTATATAAATTGTACCTAGCAAACTCTTATCAGAATCCCAACTTTAAAATCCAGAATGAAAATATCTGTGCTTCACAATAAAACAATGTATTTTCCTCATGTCTTTTACACAGAAGCTTTGCTTAATAGGGTTTCAGCATTCTCCATGTGCAGTCTATTTAGAAGCTATTACATGAGATAAGTATTTACAGTGAGATCTTTACAGAATTATTGTGTAAAGTCATAGAACTATTGTGTTACTGGAAATGGATATATTATCCACTGTGGGGCATGTGATCAGGTGATGATTAAAAAAGAAGATTTTATATACTCTGCATTCTTCCACAGAAACAGGGAATATGTTATTGTTTGGATAATAAGGCCATAAGAAAAAGCTAGTCGTTGTCTGACATGTACACTATTGAATCAAAACATACTTGTGCTGAGGCTGTGAATTTCCTTGATTAGAAACTCTGTTTCCTGCTGGGATCTTCTCCAACACCAAGACGTCTTGGTCATGTTCTTTGAGTCTTACAGTATTTGCTTCCACATCCTGCAAGACAAGTTACTTTTAAGAAAGTAATTGCACTGATTTCACTGATTAGTTACTCTGAAAAAATGCAGGCAGAGAATCGTGGGAGAGACTAGAGCAAGAACCATGAGAAAAAAATCTAGATACAGCAAAGGAAAAAAAGTTTGCCAAAAAAGAGAGTGCCTTCAGAATTTTCCATTTGTATTGTAATTTTTACCCGCAGGTTCATATGAACATTATTGTCCATAATTTTAACTTTTTTTAAAAATCATACTTAAAAATAGTAAGTCTTAGCCCAGTAAACTGTCAGAGTACTGCTTTCTTTTAATTTTCTACTACCAGATCATACTAGAAAAAGAAAATAAAATAATATAACATGCATTTAAATAACACAGATGAAAATCAGTAAGACCACAGACTTCCATCATCTTTGAAGTATTAACCAGAGCTAAATCAGTTGGGGTCTCCATGGCCAACCCAACCTTACTGCTAATGGCAACCTAGTTCCCAAGTGTACAGTAAACACAATCATATACCATTTTTCTAACACAGTACTCTGGCCTGGTTTCATTGCCAAATTATCAGACATGCATATATTCCAATACAGGATAATACTGTTTTTGACTTTCTATACTATGAATGATCACAAAACAGCTTGTATTTGGATGCAGGTTTGAATTACAGAATTACAGCTGAACTTTGGAACACATTTGCCCTAATGTTAATAATGGTAAAATTAAGCTGGGAATATCTTTGTAGAGCCCTCTGATAAAGACATCTGTGTATTTACCTGTAACTTATTAAATTTGCCACTTGATTTTGCCTTGAACCTATTGAGTTTAAGGCACCTGACACTGACCTATCTGGGAGAACAGGAGATCTTGTTTTATTCAATATTTGGATGGGAGATCACTTAGAAATCCTGGACAGTATAAGGACAAACTGTGCACTTGGCAAATTCTAGACCACAGCAATATGAGAGACTTTAAAGAGTCCATTTGGTCTCTTTTTCATGGCTGAGCTAGGAACAGAAAAAGAGGAAAAATGATTATACTTTACTTGATCTTTCTAGACTGTCACATCTCTGTTCTGCAATTAGGGAACACTTCAAACATGGTTATTAATATCAATACATCCATACAAATAAGACAGTCTCTAGAAAAATTTGGAAGTTCTGACATCACACTGTTGGGGTGGCCCTTCCCGCACTTACCCTAAGGATTCTGTTGAAATCCTCCTTGTCTACTCTCAAGAAGTGGCAGTTGTCTTCACGCAGAACAATAGATGCAGCTCTGGGAGCATCATTCACTAGCGCTAGCTTGCCAAAATCATCTCCTTCGTGTAGAGTACATACCACACCCTGCACAGAGCAAAACATTTACATGCAGAAACCCATCATTACTGTGGATTCTATTGAAAGTCCTTGTACAAACACCGGACTTCACAATCAAATACCAAAACAAATCTATTTGGCAGGAAATCAACAGCCAAAATAATGACTAGGAAACAATACTTGATAGCTGGTTATTACTATTACTAAAGAAAGGCAAGAATAGAAAAGAATTGGCTTGTTCTCTGAAATTACATTCAGCATGAAGAACTCTTCTAGCCCTGCTGAAGACAGAAAGTTGTTGAGTTGTTTGCTTTTTTTAAAGAGGCCCTGAAAAATAAGATCAAATTTGCAGAACATAACACAGAACACCACATCTTCAGCTGGTGTAAATCAGCAGTGCTCCATTTACTTGAATTTATAGTAACAGAGAATCTGGCCCACCCTGTGGTGTAAAATCCACTAGCCTCTAAGCTAGATTTTGGTGAAATGCTTGATGTTCAGAACAGAGGATTCTCATTCATTGAATGAGAAATCAGTAGGGAAACGGAGAGTTTTAAAGACTCAAGGGATTGCTGTGTACCAAAATCCTTGAAAAATCTCTGTCATAAACAGGAAATTTAGTAGAGATGCATTTCAGTCTATAATTTTACTAAAATGAAGAGGTGGCATATATTTGGGAGGGGTCCATTCAACCCAAGAATCAGTAGTCACAGAGCAGCACCTGTCAGACATGCCTGACATCTGTGATAAAAGTTAGTCATACAAATGTAAGATAAGGTGGTGGTAAAAGGTGCAGGGCAAAAACCCCCATGAGATGCAAGTCTGTCAATTCACCAAATTCCAGCAAATGACTTTGTCCTAAAGATACTGTTGCAACTGTGTTGAATTAGATTCAGAAAGTGTGTAATATATACCAAAATTATACAGCAATCAACTGGAAGTATAATCATTGAAACCACTGGATCATTTCTTAATGAAATTACATTCAATTTATTTCCTCAGATAAAGCAATTCTGCTCTAAATTAAACTGTATTCCTTCAAAGTTTATTCTTACAGTTTCAATAATAAGGATCATATAAAAAGAATTCTGAAAAAGTACCTTGCCATAAATGACTACGTTTACTGATCCCTTTAGGATAATGTACCAAGAAGTACCTTCTTCTCCCTGATTAAATACTACAAAAGAGAGAAAAGATTTTATGATGAGAATATAGTTATTCAAAATATAAATGGGCCAGATTCTGCACTCAATAAAATTCAAGGTAACTCTATTGCAGTCATATTAATGACTATCATGAAAAAGGTCACACTATGATTTTAAAAGCAATTGCCTTCAGATTTTAGGAAAAAAAACACATCCATGTAGTAATTATTTTATTATGCTGAAAGTTGCTTTTATTTTCCACAACAATTGCAACAATGACTATCGATACATGTCGGGTTATCAATTTCTAATCAGCACACAGATTTGGATCCCACTAGAAGCACAGTGTTCTAACCCAATTCTCTAGCAGCTGCGAACTTGACGTTCACTTGCTAAAACTTCTCAGTATAAATAGATCTGAGTAATTTAACATTTTAAGTCCTTTATTTTGTGCAGTAACATGGCTTTTTAACACAAGGATAATATTAAAATACCTTTTACATAGAAATTGGTCCAAACCAAAATTCCAGATACAAACACATCCAAATCATAGGTGATGCATACATCCAACCAAAAATATAGACTTAATTTTGCTACTGCCCCTGCAATTGGCAACAGGCTAAACTAACACCTACTGCCCAGGTTTTGAACACTGACTGCCAGTCAGGTTTGAAGAATGCATCTAAGTTTTGCTCTTGTCATTTAAACATTAAGAATTTAAATGTTCATGCCACAGATAAGAAAGAAGATCTGACAGGACTCCTTTTACTTACAGACCGTTCCTGCTTTGGGATGTGACTCAAAAATGAGGACACCTGCTAATTCTCGCTTTACCTTAAAATAGAGAGAAATTATAGTTTTTATATGTTTTTTATCCTTCCTTATTACACATAATATAACCCAGCCACTCTTTTTTTTCCTGCTGCATCATTCAGCACTCATTCAGAGTCACACAGCCAGACAGGGGTCTACTTTACTCAGTGTCCTATTCCTTACTGATTGGCTTCACTTAACATGAGCTCTACATTTACTGTCTCCAAATGGCTCAGGCAAGGGCATCCTTAAGATACAGTTCTCCACGTTTTTCTTCATATACATACAAGTGAAACCACCATTAACAATTACCATTAACATGATGGAAAAATTCAAACAGTATTGCTAGCAATTGTCAGTTACTCCATGTGGGCTCTGTGGTACTTCTGTTCTTCCCTGAGAAATCAGTACCCTTCCCCTTACCAACTTAAATTTGGCCACTTCTGCTGTGTCAGGCTGTGAGGCACAGCCGTATGACCTGCTGAGACCCATCTCTGCCTGAAAGCTTCTCAGACAAAACATCCAGCTCACTCCCTCTTCAGGAACTGGAGAATGTGACACGGCACTTCGTGTCAACCTGTTCTTCTTTGGGTTGTATTACTCTGGTGCAATTAACTCTTATCATTGATTGGGCACTTGTCTCTAGTGAGACAGTTGCTGTTTAAAACCACTTTTTCCTCACTGTAAACACTGTTAGCATAATTTTCAAAAAATAAGAGCAGCACTGAAAAGCTCATATTATCCTGAGTTTTTCTGTGTGCTTTATGTATCTCTTCACACAACTGCAGGTCTCCATGGACTTTGAGGCCAATTTCCAGGCAGAGGAATTCTTGTTTTCAGTGAATGTCAGCTGGTGATCATCCATGTTTCAGAAGGACTACTATGTAACTTAAAAGTGCCAAATACAGACTAGAAGCTGGCTCCAACATCTGTTTAGTAGTAGTGTTTTCACACCATTCTCATAGGAACCAGATGATCCTTAAGTTCCCTTCCAACCCAAGCCATTCTATGATTCTGTGATTCTAACAGTTGTACTTGGAGATGGATAACCTTTAGGCCATGAAGAAAAATTTGGAGAGGAACCCTCAAATTCTGGATGCAATCCAGATTACAGTCTGGTAGCTGTATCTCCTAAGATGGGTGGACAAATTCAGGCTCTGATGTCCTAAAGGCATGTACCAAGCTTTTGCCTGGGCACCAAACATAAACATCCCACACCAGCCACCTCTCCCCGAACTCTTTCTTGACAGACAGTGCAAAACACTCCCTGGTTGCAGTCTGGGGAAGAAGGATATATAGAGGTGCTTAGACATTCTTCATCTGACCCACAGCCCTGTTGTTTCCATAACTATTAGTCCACCAAACTCTTTTATAACCTCTGCCTGGATGCAAAGAAACTTTGATAAGGTCCAGAAGTATGCCACCAATAGCACTGTTCCGTACGTTGTAGAGAGCTTTCATATCCCATATACATCCTCAGATGTCTTCTCCATTGTTTCAGTCACTTGCCTCTGCAGTGAATAAATCCTCTTGATGAAGCCAAGAATTTGATTTGTTTTTAACACTGTATTATGTAATTGTTTTTCATTCATATATTAAGTTCACAGGCTTCCCTAGCAGGGATTAGTTCACCACCATGCAACTTGACTTTTATCTATTTTACTTCCTGCTGCCTGTAGCTTATCTAGAAAAGTTATTACTTTAGGAATTATGCCTTGCTTAAAATGAATAAATATTCCATTTGCTTTCAACTTGATTGACCATTAATCTTCTGGTTCATAGGAGCCATGTTGTCTATTGCTTCTCTGAAGAATCCCTCTAAGCTAGGAGTGATTTCTGTCCTCTGTTTCTGTTCATGGCACACATAATAGGCTGACATTTCCAAATCCTTAATAAAAACATGGAATGAACTGCACTTCTTGCATTTCTTCAAAATGCCAAGTATTTCTTGCAGTTTGTATCATTTGCCAGATTTCTATATGCTGCTTGCTGTGGATTCTGACCTCAAATCTGAATTTCTTCTGAGCTAGAAATATGTTGTATTTAAGATTTTTTTTTCTCTGGGTTACGTCTGTATTATCAAAAGCGTTCTCCACTGTCAGTATCTGTCTATCTTGGGTAGTTTCTTTTGTTTAATTTAAAATGTGCCATTTCTGACTCTTACAGAAATCTTTCTTTAAATACTTTTTCTTCCACATCCCAAAGATGCTTAAGGATTTTGGCTGGCTGTTCCCTCCTAGTTCAGTTACCAACCTTGGACATATATTCTGTTTGGAAAACACTTCTCAGATGTTATATTTTTGCACAGAGTACTATCTTTGTGTAATGCAGTTCCATAATTAGCTGCATCTGTCCAAGTCAGCCGAAAATTATTAAAATCATCAAGAGCTTCCAAAGAAGCTATTATCAAAAATAAATCTACTTTATGACTGGCTTCCTTTTTCTGAAAACACCAACATCTTGCTGTTACCAAGTGTTGTTTAGCTTGTTTCAGTTGCCTACACGGTGCATCACTGCTGGTGAGACTTTAAACAGTTGCATTCTCTCCTCCAGGTATTTTCTCCATGTAATTTATTCTTGGTTCACTGCACTGTCCTTGCCCACTCAGAGGGAATGCACGCGATGAAGTTTCCTTCAATCTAGGACCAAGCTCCAACAGCCAGCACTGCACAGTACAACTTTGCACTGTGTAATTCCTCCTCCTAACTGGTTCAAGCCAAGACTTCTTAAAGTTCAGAAATCAGACATCTCTTCTGCTGAAATTCAGTAGCACCAGTCCCAGGTGTCAGGTCAGATACCATGCATCTTAATCTAAACTTAGCTATGGCCCCAGACAGAGGCATCTGTGACAAGTGAGTGAGCTATGGGCTGTGCAGAAACACACAAAGATCTCTTTAGCTGATACCCAAAGGACAACCTACATCTGTACAGCACTTGGGTGGTCCTCACAGGTGAGAATAACTTCTTTGCATGGAAAGCATAAATGGGTAGGGTTGTAGGAGCTCCAATTCTAATCACCAAATGTCACAATTCAACCACCCTTTTGGCAGTCAGTTATATGTTTAAAAACACTTACTGTGGTAGAAAGATGAGATAAGGCTTTAATGTGAAGAAGTTCTTCATATATAATTTCTAAATCATCTACAGTTCTCTGGCCAGGCCTATAGATAGAAGATTAAAAGAACAGAAAAAAAGCAATAAATGCCCAAAATAACAGCTTCAGAGAAATACAAAACAACACATAATGCTATTGCACTGTCTACTGAATAGGTCAGTTACATTTTTTAGGCACAAAATAATTATATGCTGGTTATGACTCAATTAAACCCTGTCTTTTGCAGAAGGAGAAAAAGTAAATCAAGGAAAGCAGTAAGTACTACATTAAGTCAAGAAAGGAAAAGGAACTAGTTTGGACACTTTTACACCTTCACAATGGGTGGATTTTTTCCCCAGATAGCAATTTTAAATTAAAAACAATATTGAGTTTTAACACTGCTGCCCAGACTGGTGTAGAGTGACACTACGAAAAGGCTGTGCAGAGTCCAGAGCCACCTTTGTGGGCATACCTCCAACACTCTGCACTGCAGGGGTTGTGTGCACACCCTCTGTTGTACTGTTGTTGTACTCTGTATCCTAGCCAACTTTAACCAGGTCTAAACATCGGCAGCACAATGCTCATCACCAGTTCTACCAAGTCTCTGAAGCACATGTTCCTGCAGCAGCATGGCTGTTGAACCTCACCGCCGCTGAGCACTGAAGTGCTGCCCAGTGATCCTGACCATGGCCTGTTCCTCACCAGGGCTTGCCATCCACCCATTTCTGTCACAAACACACAATATGCACATGGCTGAAGAAAACTATACAAATCCTAAGCACCTTTACTTCATTCGTGGTGGTTACAGGAACAAAGGATGGCTCAGGCTGGAGGACTGAACACACACAAAGGATGGAAGTGCTATGAAACCACCTGAATGACACCGAGCAGCAGCCATGGCAACCACCTTACAGAGATCCCGATTAGGCAGCTTTCCTGATGAAATCAAGTGTTCTATACGTAAAATGGTCAGACAAATTAGAAATTATATATTAAGATCTGTTCCTTCCACAAGGACTCCTGAACCATTGGTGTGACCTGTACTATGTTTCACAGCACTAATTAGTTGTAGCAAATGGACTGTAGTAGTGGCTTGTAAAGGAGTGTTTGAATGTCCGCTGAACAAATTCCAAGAGGAAGCAGCGCACCTTGGAGGACAGTAACTGACTGCTACAGAGTTAATGCTGAGTGCTGCTGTTTAACCACACGGGTAAGTAACAACCACTCAGGGTTCCAACTTCTCTCACTGAAAAACACAAGATGAATAAAAAGAATGCATCAACGAAGGGATAATCCTCCGATAGGACAACAAGGAATGAGGCTGTTACTGTGATGTAAATAATTGCGTTTCTGCAGCATTTATATACTGGCTAATTTTCTGATTGCTAAAAAATACACAAATGCTCTGAGGACTGCAGTGCGTCAGAGATGCCTTGGAGGATCTGATAACTAGTACTCATGAGAAGGAGCTGTAGAAGCTTGTGAGTAACTTTTAATCTGCTGCCCACTCACAAGATTCTCTTCAGTTAAGGTGTTTAATACAACTTTATTTTCTAAAAGGACAAATTCTCCTGTGATAATTTCACACAGCCCATTGGAGTTATAGATCGAGGAAAGAAAACCTGTAAAGCATTATCCAAAGTTACTTTGATAGGACTAAGTCTTTTCAAACAATATATGCCTTAGATTTGTGAAAAGCGGAGTATAAATAATTAAATCCAAGGGCCAAGAACAGAAGAAAAGAACAACTTCATCGTAAGAACAAAGAGGCGATAAATTTAAAATGTGAGGAAATGAGACACAGTAAGGCCAGTCCAGGTGGCAGGAGTTTCAGAGGAGAAGGTTCACATGCTTCCATTAAAAACACGGTAGCCCACAGTTCCAAACTCCAGTTTCTGCAATGCGTGGTGTCCAAAAACTTAATGGTACAGTTGAATCTCTGGACAGCTCTAAAAGACATGGAACAAAAAAACCCTTCTGATAGAAGTTTTCCTCCTAAAATATCTATATTACAAGAGATTCTAGCACCTAGAGGATCAGGAAAGTCATCCTGGATATAGCGCTCTACATTTTTTCTGCCTAATCACCTCTTGGTTCAACAGTCTGTCTAAATCATGTGAGAGGTAGAAGGAGTACCCAGCAGTCGTATTTCACCTTTTTGCAAAAGAATTTTGATGGAGACTTCTTTTGGATGAAAGAAATACTGAAGAAGTCTTAGAAAATATAAGGACAACTGACCTCTTCTCTGCCCAGCAAGCTGTAGTTTTCATCTGTTCTTCATTTACCAATGACATACACTTATTATTACCCAGATGAAAGACCAATTTACAACAAAAATGTCTTGGATGAAATTCAAGTTACCCTTTTTTCATACAGAATGGAATGAACTATTTGGGAAGAAATAGAAACTGATTTGGTACTGCTATGCCCTCTAGTGACTCAAATTCCTCTTTTCTGTTTCTAAATCTGGCTTGAAATTACAAGGCTGCCACTCCTAGTGATTTATGTGGGGCAGTAGCAACTTAATTAAGTACAGAATAAAGATAAGCCAGTACCATCTACCTTTCCCCGGAGATTTAAGAAACACAATGTAAAGATTTTAATAAAAAATACTCCCCATAGGAAGTAACAACATTATTTTTATTGCATCTTTGTAAAGCCTGCATGTCTTGGAAAACAGAAAAGATAGTGTATCAAATTAACAAATTCCTACAATAAATTAACAGATGATGTCTAACTACATCAGATCACTATCAAGACAAAAGGGTACACTCTTCTTTCCGTATGTCCATTTGTCTCCTGTGTTAGCACACTGGGAGGACTGACAATCTATAGTGGATGTACCCAGTCTTTACTTGTGCAGATGTCACGTGGAGAGATATTAGGCATCACTGCTTCTGTAAAACCTGTGTGGTGACCCACTGATGTTGATTTGTAGGATCCTGCTGTGTAAAGACCTAGTTTCTGCAGGGGACTTATTCTAACAGCAATAGCTGGTTATAGACAGGATAATAAATGGCATAGGTAGAGAACGAGGCTACACATTAATGGATAGGAGAACTCAGGTGGTATTAAGTGATCAATAAAAACTGTTCAGTGTTTGGAGAATTTATCAAGGTCAGAGACATTGAGCTTCTCTGTGACTAGGATGTTGACAATAACATAGAGCTTCACCATTGATAAACCATGTACATACAATATAATTGATTATTTTTTATTACACAGTTAACCAGAAAATTCACAGATAATAAGAACAAGGGAAAAGATCAGAGGCCCCATAACATTGCGATTATATGTCAAATAAGCATATCTTTCCACAGTACAAGTTTTGCCTGCAAGTAATATAAAGAATATATAGGAAACGAGAATAATTTCACCCATTATCCACGTCTGAGTGTGGAATTGAATGCATGTTCACTTACTCTACTATGGAAGCTAATTCCATAATCTTTGTACTTGAATATGTGTCCCTTGATTAACTCTATAAATACCACTTACCACAAATAATATCTGTAAATGTCAGTGAACTGATATGTGGAAAGATGATCTGTATTTCCTGTCCCAGGAATAATACTTGATTTATTAAACGTCACTGGCAGGAAACCCCACCAAGGACTATAGAACTTAATACAGTCTTTATGGAAATATCCAGTATGATTCTGACTATAGATAGCTGGGTGTAAGTAAGAACAAAAAAGACAAGAGAATATAGTGTGCTTAATTTTTACAGTACCTTCAAGAAGCTATAGATTACTAGTAGTAAACTGTTATTTTATTATATACATGTTTTGCACTGTTTACTAAGTTTAGATTTCCCTAGCATCCTGTCCAGCTTACTTCTGCAAGTAATACTAAAATTTGTTTAGTGATCATGTGGGATCAAACCCTCATTGCACTCAGAATAAAATTTGCTGAGTGAAGTCACCAAGAATATATGACACAGACTTACTGTTTCAGTCATATTGTTAACTTACTGTAGACTGGAGTATTAAAACAGAATATAATCCATCTGAGTTAAATACCATTTTCTAATGAACATCATCTCCTCTTTAAAGACTTGTTATTATTGTGTTCAACTTTGTACATCCTATTTAATTAGGGTTAACCATCAAGTTAGCTACATCTGAATGATATTAAAATCAGCTAAAAATAACTAAAAATATATTTTCAGTATGTATATTTGCACTGATGGATTGAAAAGCTTGTAAGGAAGAACTGTGTTAATTCCACAGTATTTTTTCCAGGGACTTGTTCTAGGTCCGCACCTGTGCTCCAGGCATTATAGGGAGCAGATAGCTGTATTTGCTACTTCACAAAAAGCTATTTTCACATTCACAGTGTATGTGTTTCCAAAAAAAACCAACCAACCAAAAAAAAAAAACCAATAGCAACAAGAGCCTGCCAAAAAATTCCCTGAGCTCTATTCTGTTTTTTAAACTATAGAACATTCTTTCACAGTTTGACAGTTAAAATGCTGCAGTTAATGTAATAAACAGAGAATTTTTTAAGTCGGCTGTCAAAACAAGTGACACTTTTTGCTAGAGATTTTCAGATTTTGAACAATAGAAAGTACCTTTCAAAGCAACAGCTTCATTATACAATCAAATTCTCAAAGTAATCTTCTCATCAAAGAATATTGTCTTATTTCTTTCACGGTAATTATCGAAGTTCTGCAACCTCTCCGGAAATGGTGACTATTATAAAATGCAGCTGTGTTGGTTTGAAAATTGTGGGTCCTGCTCAGGTCAGCTACAGCCAATGTTTCTAAAGCCCTGACAATTCCTTGAACTTTCGGCAGCTCTAATGGTGTCTAGTCAAAACTAGCAGGACTTTGAGGATTCACAGAGATTTCAACAGCTTTGATACACCTCAGCACAGACTGGATTTCCAACTAACAGGATCATAACATATGTAAACTGAATACTGTAACAGCAGTTAATATGGTGCCTGACAGTACAAACTTGCTTCCATGAGCAAAGGGCAGCAAAAATAAGCACTTTCAGGGATAGGGAAAGATGTCAGACGGCTGTCAGTCTTGAGAAAACCTCATTCCCCTCACTATACTGCATGAAAAATCTCCCATGAATATTCTTTCAGGTGATGCTGTGCAAGTGACGACACGGGGGGAGAGTGATACTTTTCACAGCATCATGCCAACCTTTCAACTCTGCAAGGAGTGTGAATGATAATCAGCACTGATCTTGCCAGCGTAAACTTACACTGGCTGCTCTGAAAGTCATCATGGAAAGAGAATGTAGTAGGCTGCTAAAAACACGATAACCTGAGGCAGCAATTCTCTAAGAACCAACCTGCTCGGTCAGCCTGAGGCAAAGGACACAGTTCAGAGGTGCAGGGTCACAGCACACAGGGTGCTGTTCACAGCCTCCTAATGACTGGCACCTACGCATGGCTGTAAGAAGCCCTCTTTCACTCCTCAGTGGAGAATGCACAGGACATCTTTGTGAGAAGAAAACATTGCACTTCCCGGACACATAAAGGTTTATGGATGCACCATGCTCCCAGACTGGTTTGTCTATGTATTTTGTGTGAAGAGAGTGTTCTGTGGTTGTCCTTGGCTAGATGTCTACCAAACAGAGGAAGGAGAAGCTATCCTTTAAAAAGGGTTGCTGCACAGCAGTGTTATCTATTTTTATGAGCGCAAATATCTGATTGCACTTTTTGAAATTCAATGCTTTCATTGAGTTCTTGGAAAAGTGCCACCTAGCTTGTATTCGTGGAGTAAGTTGGGTCACTGTGCAAATCAGGTTATGATCTAAATAGACAATACTGGGACAAGAATGGAGCAGGGAAAGGATACAGATGGAAACAGAACAAGAGCAAGTACTTGTGTTAAGTGGATTCAAGACATTTTTAGTATCAAAATACTCTCATATGGTAGCCAGGGCCCAAGACTATCCCACAATAAAGACAAACTTTGCCAATGGCCTCAAAAGGAGTAGGATCCAGCTTTGTGTACTTACCTTTCTTGAACTGACCCTTACAAGTAAATCATTAGTGAGGACGACCTTGAGTAATTCACTATTCTCAGCACACTTAATTAGCAGTAAAGTACGTCTTCAGTGGCACCTAAACGCTACCTGCATAATAAGGAGGTTGCCTTCAATGGAGGTTCAGAGTTTATATTGGTTGCTTTGAAGTCACTATAAAGCTGCCTGTAAAAAAGGGCTTTAAAAGCAGAGTTTTCAGTGTGACCAGAATGTATTGCTGAAAGGATGGTTAGCCAACCGAAGAGTGAGAGGACATAACCTGATAGCTATGAAAAGGTTAGGCAGACATCTTCTGTGGGCTAGATATAGAAAGCGTTTTTTTTTTTAAACAAAACAAAAAACTATTTTATAACAATAAGAATAGATAAATAAACCTACTGAGCCACATTTCACACCTTGCTACCAAACTACAACAGGGGAAGTCCAGTCTCTCTCAATTCAATAAAGTTATACCAAAGATGAATCTAATTAAGGGCTGCCACTGTTGACTGTAATTGAAAGGTACCTGCTGTGCTGCTAGCCCTACCACTCTACTCATTTGCAATAACTGAAAGCAGTGTAGTTAACTGAATGCCATGCCAGCACTGAAAGTGTTAACAAGAACCCACACCTTACTTTTAGGGATACTCAGAAATGAAATAAAACCTCATAATGCTGCACTTTCCACAAGGTGAGTATGATAACATTCATAGCCTTTGATGGTTATTCTGAATACACAGTTCAATTTATAAGCATGAATAAGGACTGGAAACGATTTAATACTGACTTACAAACTTTAGAGTTTGAGCAAACTGGCACTGAAATGAAATAACTGGCTAAAGAATGCCTGATAATATATATAGCTTCCCCATGTTCCCATGTAAGAAAAAAGGCCTGTGTAATAATATTAATTCATTAATCTGCTTACGGTTTTCTCAGAATCATCCTCATATGAGCATCTGGCCCAATCTGAGACAGGAGAAGCATAGTGTCCTGTAGCTCCTCATCGCACTCCTTTTTCTCTTCCTCAGTTGGCAAAGGGGCATCTTCACGCTCATCATCCAAAAATCGGTAAAATAAGTATTTGTCCTGAAAGTAGTGTTCCTGATCCACTGAAAACAACAGAACACATCAAACACTAATCTCTCTGCATTAAAATTAACCTTGTAGAAATCTGCATAGCATTGTATGTTGCAGATGTATTAGTGAAGAAGGGAAAGAAAACTACAGAGAAACTGCAAAAAATAGGAATCACCTTTATTTCTCATGCATGCCCAAATTATGTAGCTTGGAGGGTACTCTTAAATTGTGTACCAAAAGACTTCTATATATGTGTGCTGTGGGTGCGTATACACGTGTGTGCGTGTATGCTCTCCTTATGAGATCTGTTTCTATTTTTATTGTTTCGAACCATTTCATTTAAGCAAACAATTCATATTGGGAAAATAGTTATATCATGAATTTCTAAGAAGTCTTCTCTGGCTTGTATACCTTACCATACCTGTTTCAGACAGGGCTGAAAGGTAACAAATCAAGAAGCATCTGAACTCCTTCTCATGTTCTAGAAATGTCATCATCAACATATAATCCTAGAGCCAAATTCATTGACTTGTATCCTAGTGGAAGAACTTAATGGACAGTCTTCTAAGAGAAGACTTCTAAAGAGAGGCTATGACACAGCAAAAGACAAACTCTTGGTCTTCCAAGCAAGTCAGAGTGGTGTGTTGAGCTGGATGCTGTGATGCAGTTGCAGCAACTTGACCCTGGGAATGCAAGACAGTATTTGGCAGGAATTAAAGCTACAGCCCTTAGGGAAAGGAAGTGGTAGAAACAATCTGTCTTTTCAGGGTGGAAATTTCTCCCTGGGACATGGGAAGCACAACAGACAATGACTGGAAGTGTACTGTGATAGGGCTGCTGTTCTGAACTTCATAAAACTGTACATGCAAAACTTCAGATATGAATATTGGTTTAGAAAGCTGCCCTTTTGAGGGCTATAACCTCTCATTACCCAGTAAATCCTGCCAAGTGGAAACTACGAGGCAATGTAAAATACAGTCAGAAAACTAACATAAAATCCCAGATCTCTCCATTGGGATATTTGGAGTACTGAATTTGGGAACCATTCAAAAACCAGTGAAATTCATTCCAAAATTATGAATCTGAGCAAACAGAAATGTTCACGTTCACTTCCAAATGCTGCAGATCTTTGACTTGAAGATCAGTTTTGTGTATGGCACAAACACTTGGTTCAAGTGCTATCCGGCTTTTGCAATATAATCACAAGACAGAGTACTAATGAGTCTAATTAGAATTGCTACCATTATAGTGCAATTTCATTTATTTTTCAATATTTTCATAAGTTATAAAGGTATATTGGTAGCAAGATTCAATTAATAATATGTGCATGTTGCACTTGCACATATGAAGAGGTGGATCTATAGCTTTTCTTTTGGGCTCATGATCCCTTTCTTTTTCATGAAAGAGATCTACTGAGGTACTGATGGGACACATTGTCCACGTTTTAGTCAAGGCTCTGAATTTTTTTTATCTTACCATGGTTAAGAACACCTTCTTCCAGCAATACTTGCCACATGCCAACAGCCTGGCTTCGTGAATGGACACAAGAACTTTGCTGCATCATCCAGTCAACTAGTTCTGTCCCCACACA
Source organism: Anseranas semipalmata (assembly GCA_013399115.1). Lineage (NCBI taxonomy): Eukaryota > Metazoa > Chordata > Aves > Anseriformes > Anseranatidae > Anseranas > Anseranas semipalmata. The sequence continues at coordinate 244,597 of VXAA01002996.1, read as the reverse complement.
GCATTGTCTGAAGGACAAATAAATAGAAATGAAAAGGGAGCTAGCCAAGAGAGAAATCACATACAGTATCGGCCAAGAACAGGAATATCTTAAACTCTGTCTTAGATCTCATTATAGAAAAGGCAACATCACCATCTGTGTATGCATATACATTTGAAATACCAGTGAAGGTGTTCAGTTTTGTGAGAATCTGCTCAGCAGAACAACAGGTGGTTTGGGAAATGCAACGTTCAGAGGATCAGAGTGAGCCTGTGCTAGCTGGTACAAGACCTGTAGCACTGGTGCAACAGCATTCAACCCAAATTTCAGAGGAAACACTGCCCTATATACAATGGGACAGCAAAAACCTCAAGTTTTTCAGCATCCTGCATGAAAACACTGTAACAGCTTTGCTAATGAGAACAGCCTCTACAGGAAGAGCGAGTATTATGAGGGTGTTCCTCGATCTATAACCAAATTCTGGCTAGACTGGATTTGGGGACAGGCAGCTCCTGACTGANTGTAAAATTCTCTGTCATAACACTTCCTAACAAAGCAGAACAGAAGCAAATGAGCAATGCGATCAAAACCTTACAAATCTGTAACTGATGACATGTAGAATAGAGCAGCTGGCTAGTCCTTCTAGACAAGCTCTCACGGCTCTCCAGTTCATGGATTACTTTCAGAGACCAAGGAAGTAGATATTACTGCTGAAATGTAGCTTAAATAATGTTCCTCCAATTAAAATCCCATTTTGATGACAAAACTTTTCCTTACCTGGATACAATTTAACTTTTGGCATTCCATATTTAAAACAAACAAACAAACAAAAAAAACAAACAAGGATAGAACTATAGGAGTGTTTCCCAGTTATGTGTAAGATAAAATGGTGTAGTTATTTGGACCAGCATTGGTCTTCATATAGCATACATGCTCTTTTGTTCTAAAACAATGAGCCACGCTATCTCATGATAGATCAACTCACAGGCTCCAAATACCTTGCATCATATTAAATACATTTTGGACTGTTATATGGAAAATCAATGCACTTATCTCAAAAGTGGAACAACAACATATAGATTTACTATTCAGAAAAGGGCATACTCAGAGGTTTTAAACCAAGTTTTATTTAAATATTCAGCGAATAATGCATTGGGTATTTGATTTAAACATTAGACACTAAAACAAATTGTTTCTTAAGCCAACAGTAGATAGATCCTGACTCCCTAAAGTCAGATTCCTATTCCACAAGTGCCATTGTTATCTCACTTCAGCAAGACAGTGCTGCCACCAGCAGGAAGATAACAAAGCCTGGCAATTCACTGAAAAAAAGTAATTTTGAACAGAGCAGAAAATCTACATAAGGAATGTTTCCCACTAGGTGAATTTTCAGAATTCCACACTAAGCAACATTGCTGTAGCAATCAGTACCGTAACACAATATAATTAATGAGCTTTCCTATTATCTCTTACTGATATACAAAGAGAACATAATCTACATTTTAACTTGGTATTGCATAGAATATCCCAGCTAACTATGCTATTAACTTTGGAAGAGTTTTTGTATGTGAATGCTCTGTTCACAATCATGGACTCAATTTCCAGTCAAATTACTTCAGAAAGGATATACCAGGGCCATTAAAGACCTCATAACATCCAGACTCAAATAGCATCACAGGATAATTTCAGACCTTTTGAGACCTGCAAGTATGGTAAGGCATAAATCACAAATCAGAGGATGGCAGGCATAAAAATTCAGAGACCTCTATACAATCAGCTCACACACCTGTAAGTCTTCAGATGATATTTACGATCTCTTATCATGTGAGGGGCTCGGGACAGAATTGCATTCCGCAAAATCTTTCCAGCTCTGAGGATCTTTTCTGAAGGAACCTTGGTGATCATGGAGAAAAAAAAGGGACCAAGACACACAGATTTTAAACTTTCCGCAGTCTCTGTACTGCCTTCTGCAAAACAAAACACAAGTTCTCTTCTCCCTAAATTAAAAAGTCCTTGTGCAGATGCTTACTTATTCAGAGCAATGCAATATATTGTGGATTTTAAGTCTCACATACTTATCACATCTACCAGAAAACACCATGTCAACTGATACGCATCACACTGTTGGAAATATGAGTTATTTCCATTTATCTAGCAGCCTGGCCCTACAGCACACCTATGTCCTATTACCTGTGTAATGGTTTTAGTAGGACGATGTGGGATGTGAGGTTCAATAAGAGGTGTCTGAAAAATAAAATGAAATTAAATACATTTTAAAGGTTGAGCACTAAAGTAAAATAAAAGATAAAAAAAAATCTGAACAAAAAAGCTGTAAAAACAAAGAACAGCATGCAAGTCCAAGCTGTGCCCAGGGGATGTGAGTAGAAAAAGCTCTCTGAAGACATCCTAAAGACAAACTTGGCTTTTAATGCTCAGCAAATTAAAACAATGACACGACATGTGAATATGAATAAACAAACGTATGTTAAGCTTTCCAAAGTACTAATGAAATGTTCAGTGCCAAACATCACAGCAGATCTGAGGTTATGCAGGCATGGCTACCTCTTCTGCTTGCTGCTTGCAATCCCCCGTGGGCACAACAGCATTGCTCTGCAGGCAGCTGCCTCTACCATCAGTCCTCCTGCCACAGAAACTCGCACCTCCTTTAGCACCTTTTTCTAATTAGCTCTCTTCTCCTTTTCTGGCATAACACAAAAACCGGAATGAAGAAAACGCTCTGCTCCCAGTATCTGCCTTTCCTAAATTGTCACACCTAGTTGGCAACGTTTTTACAGCTGCTCACCAGAGCTCTCTGAAATGCAAGAGCACACAGGCTGCTCGCAGAGACCTGGGTAAAGACTTTCACAAAGGGGCTGGTGAAGGAAAAATAACGGAGTAAAGCAGGTGACTTTTTTGCTTTGTTGGGACTGGTACTTAACAACAGGGACCAGATACACTTCCAGTGTGAAATGGCAGAAGACACAACGTGAGGGTTGAATTTGGCTGGTGCCCTGGGCTTGCCAACAGAGCAGACTGTACCTAACCCAGAGGTCTCCCACAAGCACAAGACCGCGCGTCTCGGCCCAAGGGAGCCACCGGGGCAGCCACTGCGCCCCTGCACCCACGCAGCAGAGGCAGGACAGCTGGAGCTGAAGTCAGCTGAAACACCGGCTGCGTACTGCTGGGCTGCCAGGAGTTGGTGTCCTTAAGCTGGGCACCTGCTTGTTAACTACCGCAGATTTTAATGCTGTAACAAAGCACTTGAGGTATCAGATCGCGTTGCAGTGGAAGACTACAGGTCAGCCAGGAAGGGGAGGACGAGAAGCACATGGCAGAAATCAAAGATCAGGCAATTGTAATGGAGAGGCCTGTATATGGAAAACTATGCAAAGGGTTTTTCATTTCTAAGCGTGCCTTACAAGAAGTCTCTCAAAAGGCAAATCAATATTATTAAATTGGGACTTCTGATTTTTCTCATGAATAAGTCTAAACATTTTTTCAAAGACTCAGTTAAGTTATAAACGTGTCTGTCACCAGAAGGGAAGTGGGTATTTGCTGGTTTCTGAACCTGTGTGGAGAATGCTTTAGACAGTTTACATTTGCAGTTAAAGCATGCTAAAAATAGCAAGAATCTTTTGTAAGATGCCTCCAATGCAAACAAAACCATCCAATAAAGGTTTCAAACAAGTATATAAATAAAGGGTGAAGTCAGAGATATCACTCTGAGTATTAGCAATTTTTGCATCCATTTTCTTTCAAAAGGATTTCAAATTCTTATCAATTTCAAGGAGACTGAAGGTAAATATATGCTTAAGAGGTTGGTTAAATTGGCATTGAAGTCATTATGAAAATTATTTTAAAATTCTATATTCTTAAAAGATTTCTTTTTTAATCAACAAAGCACAATATACTCCATCTAGCTTCAAGATTTTAATTCCAGATAGGAATATACTTCAAAGGAGAAAAAAAAACACGTAACAAAAAATACAAGACACTTTCATAGCAATAGACTAGTGAAAATGAATGCACATTTTTACTCTTTAGAGAGTTTCCATAAAGTTACAACAAAAATGCCTAAAACTAATAGATGAATAGAACTAATCTGAAGATGGATGAAGATTTGTCAACAAACCTCCCATCCTACTTGAAACAGAATATAAGAGAATATTTAGAAGAAATCTGATTCAACCTGAAAGTACAGGGAAAAAAAATCAAAGTGAAAGCTAAGTCACAACACAAGAATCTGCAGTAAGAAGAGTTGTTCTCCTACATTTGATTCTGACCAATACAGAAGGACCAGCTGTGAAAGCAGAAGGTGACTTGGGTGAAGGTGATCTCATGAAATGATCCCGTGTCAGAACCTTACAGAAGGAAGTAAGCACATCAAAGCAGAAACAATAGACTAGGAAGAAAAAATGCCATGAAAATGGAATACTGATAGCTAGATTCCTGGAGTGGGTCATGGGGGAGCAAGTGTAAGCTAAAAGGAGTTAAAGAGTTACAAAACATATTCCACAAGTACATTAGTAGTACCCAAAAGACAAGGAAAAGTGTTGATCTACTGCTCAACAGAAGGAAATTTGTTGACAGATATTGCAAAAAGGCTAGAAACAATTGATTTTTTTTGTGTGTCAATGTTTATTAAAAAGATCAGTGACAGAAAGATGGCTAGTATCCCTAGTAGCAGAGTTAAAGGAGTAAAATTTCAGCCTGAAAAAAAAAAGAAAAGAAAGGATGAGAAAATTTATGTAAATCGGGTATTTTCAGATTGGCTGGGTTTGTAGAATTTCATGCAGGAAAACTGAAGAGTCTGAAGAAACTTAAAGACTGCTGAGGCCATCTCAGAACTATCAGCAGTCATCTCTGAGAAATCCTGGGGACTAAGCAGCAGAAGACAGAAAAATGGGAAAAGGAAGAGCTGAAACATTATAGACATGTCAGCTTAACTTGTCTTCCCCCCCAAAAAAGCCCATTTGTAAGCACCTGGAAAAGAACAGGGAGATGAATAACAAATGACATATTAATCAAGAACAAATTATGCTGAACTGATCTAATTTCCTTCCACGACCTGGTAGCAACACTGATGGATTGGGAAGAACCAGTAGATTTCCGACTCTTTACTTTAGCAAGACTTCTGGCACTGGCTCGTATGATAGCCTCTTCTACAAACGACGAATTAAATTTTTATAAAATAGGTGCAAAGCCAGTTGGAAAAGTACATTTTGAAAGCAATTACTAGTGAAGCACTGCCCAACTGGCAGTTCCACTAGAGGTCTGTTTTGAGTAGGGTTCTCAAGAGGATATCGGATTCTGATACTACTAAATATTAATGTGGGATGAGGTAGAATGTACGCTGACTGATTCTGCAGGGGACTTCAGGGTGGGAAGGACTGCACGCACATTAGGGAACAGGTTTATAATCTGATATGGTTTTGATATCAGTCTGAAAAAATGTGATGTTATTATGCAATACAGATAGTGCTGACTACTTTTCTGAAGCAGGCATAATCTGCTACAGAAAGACAGAATAGGGAACAAGTGTCTTAGAAGCAGTTCCAAAGACAAAGAAATAAGGTTTATAATGGATATTAAACAGAACCGAGTAAGCAATGCCTTACTTTTGTGAAAGCAACGAATACTGTATGGGGATGCAGTAGCAGATCAGATACATAATGCTGTTCTGCTCTAGTCAACCTAGATAAGACCTAAGGTAAAGCACTGTGTCTTGTTTGGCCACTTCACTTCAAAAGCATCTAAACCAACTGAATTCAGAGGAGAGCAACAAAAATAAACAGAAAGCACAACATAAAAAATCAAAGTTGTTCAGCTAGAGAAAAGACAAGTCTTAGCAGAAATGTGATGAAAAAGCCTTCAGATTTAAAAGGCCTTTGAAAAGAAGAAGTGACCTAGTCCATCATGTAGAGATCAGAAAATAGAGTTTAAATTGCTATGAGAAAGAATTCAGGTTAGACATTGGTGAAGCTTTTCTAACAGTGTGGACAATGATATTGGCACAGATTGCCAGGGAGATGTGGTTCCTCCGTCTTCAGAGGCTTGGGAGGATAACAAGGTACGTCAGGAGGGACACAGGTATAGTTAATTGTGCATGTGGCTCAGGGATGGACTAGATGCTTTCCTAAGTACCTTTTACACTCACTGTAAGGACACCTTTACATGTCCAAATGTAGTTCAACCACAAGGTGATGCTTAAAGAGATGGTCAATAATACAACCCTGAGCAGCAACCCTGGTCTCAGGAAAGCCAGGCAGTCACTCCTACTGAGGAACAGCAAAGAGTGCCTCCAAAGCTGCAGCCTCTAAAAGATACTGCAGGGAACTCTGGCGGCACTGGCAGTGAGATGAAATGCAACAAATGGAACCACAGGGCTGGGACCGAGCTTGTAGAAGAAAGGCAAGTCGTGTTCCAAAGGCAGAGAAATGTAGTATCACGTAGTTAAGAGCAGATACAGTGTTCCTATACCAACTTCCCGCCGGAAGAACTGGATTCTGTAAGGGATCATATCTTACAATAATAGTCACAACTTGACTAAGTCCAAGATATGTTTTATGAGTCTTTACAATTTTGGATCCCCCATTAAGAGATACTTAGAAAGCACTAAGAAATAACAAAGTAGCTCTTCCTTTAAAATAGCAGACAGCAGAGTGTTTAATTACATTCCTTACACATTCTGTTATCTCTGAAGAATTAAGGACTAAAGCACATAAATGTTGCAATGACTGGAGCCACTTGTTAACCACGTTTTTCAGGACTTCTGAATAAGGGGAAAAGTTATCAGGTGAAGAACTCAAATACACAAACCAATTATACTAGTTTAACAAATCGTTGCCCATCTCCTGGCCACACTAGCAACAAGCACAGCAGTACCATCCTGAGCTTTAGCTACTTCATGCCCTTTTCCAATTAGTGCCCATACAGACAGTTTACTATAATCTGCTGATCCCCCCCTGTAGGGGAGAAGATGCAGATGGGTCTGGAGGGAAGAGAAAAGGGGGCTGCAGGTGTTGGAAGGGGGAAGCAGAAAGAGATGAGAAACTGTGATAAAATGGCTTTCAGTTTAACATTGACAAACTTGATCACTATACATTTATGGATTCGCATTCAAGCAAACCATTCATGAAGCCAATCACAAAACTCTCTTTAAATTGGGGTGAAGCAGAGAAATTAACAATTCTAGCCTCCAGTCCTTTGAAGATTCAAATAGTTATGCAAGAGGGCAATACCACAGATCTAAATATGACTATTCATGTGTATAACTTTATGTACACATTCAATCTCTGGAGAAATGGGCATTAGATTACAAACTATAGGGCATGGGCTACCTTTATTTCTGTACTTCTTACATCACTGAGCAAACCACATGTAAACAAATAAATAATATAATGAATAACAATAAAAGAGACCTAACTTGAGGTCTGTATTTGTCAAGTTATTTAAATCTGCTAAACAAAATGTAAGAATCTCTCTTATAAAAATACATTTTTCCATTCCCCTTAAATACCTGTAAAGGGATGTTTCTTCTGAGCCTTTACATATGAATTAATGTTTTACATCTGCAGCAATTTGGATCTACAGAATCAAATGATGGAGGGGACCTAACTTATTACTCTCAAATGTTAAGGTAGCAATTGTGTATTGCAAAGAACTAAGAAATAAAATAAAAGTCGATGAATCATGGTTTTTCCCATGGCCTCAACATAGCTCATCTTTGAACAAAGAACAAGTTTCTGTATTTACTGGAGTTGAGCATGGCATGTGAGGTTACCAGGGTGATCAGATCAACCTGCGCAGCACCACTGATCCCTTATTTCCAACCAGGGCATTGAATAGAATTGCAAGTGACATCTGTTTTCCTTCTGCCTGGCAGGGGATCCAGAAGAAACAAAGGACAAAAGCCACACAAGTTGAAAGGTGGCAGCAGCAACAGCCACACCACTAAGAAGTTTGTTTGTTTCACACCCTCAGAAGGTAATGCCATTGGTGATTTAGGGTCTAATCCAAAACCACTGAAATCACTGGGAAGTGGTTTCAAATCAGGCCCATGACATTTGATTCTCCTGAGCATATTTCAGGAACTAGAGCATCTTTAGCTCTTACTGGTTCCAGCTGTCTTCTGGTGCCTCTCATTTAGGACTGTGCTTGACTATCCTTGTACAAATGTCCTGAAAGGCTATCAGTGCCCTTCCTGGTTCACCAGGCAGGAAATAAAAAGTACAAAAAACATTCCCGCAATATTGGTGAAAGTACAGCCAGTGAATAAGAGCTCAAAATTAGCAAAAGTCCACACAGCGCTCCCCCCCCCTTCTATTCTTTTCACTGTTTCTCAAATCCATATATCCCTTTTCAAAAATCATAGAATAGAATCACAGAATATCCTGAGTTAGAAGGGACCCACAAGGATCATTGTGTTCGCACAGGACCACCCAAAAACCAAAGCATGTGTCTGAAAGTGTTGTCCAAACGCTTCCTGAACTCCAGCAGGCTCGGTGCTGTGACCACTGCCCTGGGGAACCCATTTCAGTGCTTGACCACCCTCTTAGTGAAGAACCTTTGCCTGACACCCAGCCTGAACCTCCCCTGTCACAGCTCCATGCCATTAAAAGTTGCCTTTTTTGTAATAAGTCATCTATGTGAGCTACTTCAGACCAAGGGTATAACTAAGAATTCCAAAGATGTCTCTCTTCCCAATACAAACCAGCATTTCCAGCAGTACAGAATAAGCAGGCTACAGCCACAGCAGGGATACAACTGGGCATACAGTAACATAGCTATGGGAGTGTATGTCCAGATGGAAAGCTATCTTGGATAGAGCATCCTAAGTCAACTCCATTGGTCCTATTACCATCTGCAGAGAGAGTGTGTCTGTGCAGACTGCACCGATGTCTGCTAAGATGCTTTTGGTAAAATAATCCACTTGGCTTGCTGAAAAATATCAGAGAAGCAGCTGGTCAAAGATCTGTCATAAGAAGGTTATTTGAAAAGCATTTTTGTCAAAATTCGGAAGAATATATACCTAAAACTGTAGAAATTTCTGTGCTCAGTTAGCCTATGCTGGATCTTGGGAGTAGTCCTACGCTTAATGATACACCACTGATCAATGCCTGCCATCAGAAAACAGCCACAGTCCAGGCCTCTAACCAGCCCCCAGGTGCACAGTCCCTGATAAGCCTTGGCACACGCTCCCAGCTACAGGGACGTCTGACGGTCCCTCCTCAGCCCTGGAGGACCATGAGGCACGTTACCAGGACCGAGCTCCACCCAACCCAGACCACAGTCACATCTGCAGGGAGACCTCACCGTGCTCCTCCGGAACACAAAAGCAGAAACAGAAACACAATCATCATCACCTTACCGGAAACCTTTCAGTCACTTCTTCGGGATCTCTCCACAAATGCATGTAGTAGCTGGAGAACCAACCTGTGCTCTCTGCTGTCTACTCTTAGCAAGCCAGTATTGGCAACCAAAGGAAAAAGTGCTTCCTCAGGTCTCCTAACTGGGAAATCCCAACCCCACAATGAGCAACTTCATGCCAGGTCTATAACTGACTTAGCAAAGCTTTGCAATTAGCGAAGGACAAATTACACAGAAAAAGCACTTGTTTCTCCTCTTCATCTACATTTACCTAACAATGTGAGAATTAAAATGACCTCTAGCCAGTTGCTAAATACTCTAAAACTGTATTACCAAAGCATCTTCAAACCACCCATGATCAAAGAAAGATGACCATACTTTCTTAAGAAACAACTATAAGCAGCAAAAGCGGGAAGCAGGACAAAGTATGGATGGAAAAAAACACAAAGAGTCACAAGGATGTTTGCAAAATCACGGAATCTCCACAGAAATAGGAAAATAATCACATCTCAAAAATCTTATGAGCTTCATAAAACTACAGTAATTGTAATCCAAATAGCCAGAGATTTAACTAATCACAAGCTAACTAAGCCACGCAAAACAGACTAGTAGAAATTGTCAAGACCAATGGTTAACACAGCTCAGTTTTATTCCTTTTAATGAATCAACTGACTGCACGACCTTGCACAAATCGTGTAATTACACTGTGTTTCACTTTCCCCTTTTTAGAGAAAAGAAAACTAACAATTCCTACCTTTGTAAAATGCTTTGGATACTATCAGTAAATGGGATACTGTCAAAATATTCAGAATAGTGATGACTGTTTTAAAATCTACATCCTTTAAACATAATGCAATGTAAAGCTGTATTTTTAAATGCATTCTAAAATTGCTTTTCTTTAGTAATCTATGTGTATTAATAGCATAAACAGGAAAATGTGTCCCTTTAAATTCTCAAATACAATCAGTGTGGCAAATTTAGTTTAGAAAGTTAAATTGAAATCACATTATTTAGCACTTCTACAACATTTCTTTGACAAACTGTAAATGTCCATCCTTTTAATACAAAATGATTCAGCCATTACCAAAAATGATACTGCACTGTGAATGTCAAAGAATAAAAAAGAATATTGAAACAGACTATGACCAGTGCACAAAAAAAAAATCCAGAACATGGCTAACGATGTCTTATTTTCCTGTCATTTTTCTACTTCCCCGCTACAATGAAACAGCTGCTATAACTACACTGCATGCATTGAATAAAATGTCAGAAAATGTTAACTCCACTGTGAGCGTTCCTGGTATTCTGACAGAGGTGTGACTACGGTTGTCATAAGGAATCTCAACCCAGCATTGTTACTGGTTTCTCTGCTGCTGCATTTTTTTAATCTACAGAAGAATAAATATTTTTTTTCATTGTTTCTTACAAGAATTACTAGTTTCTTAGTATCCATGGCTTTAATAGTATGTTTACCTGAAATTATTCACATCTTGAGAAACAAACTATAATGCTGAAGGTGAAAAAGTACAATAAATATTAGGCTGCAAGGTTACTGTTTTTTAAGACTTGCCACTCATACATGTTTTAGGTGCACAACAACTATTCTAAAGCAAACCGAAGAGAAGTTAAAGATTGATGAGCTTCTGGATGATTTATTTCACTTGTTTCCAGGTTCCTTTGTAACTTCTGCACGTGCACAGACACCCTCCACCTCCAAAGCTCCCAGGAGCCATGCCTCTAGACAAATGGGACTGGATGGGCTCTCCATGCTTCGATCACACTCAGCCACCAGATCTGCCCGCTGAGGACTATGTGGTGAAGTTTTAGATGCAGTGGTTTCATACCAAGCTCAAGTGTGCCAAAAACTGGATGGAATGCGAATTAAGGGGTGAAACTGTGACCATATTAAAACTGCTGACTTCAATGTAGTCAAAACGTCACCCAAGTGAGTCAAGAGCCCCACTGTCTCCTGAGTGATACCAGTTTATTTACTGTATGACCCCAGCTAGTCAGTCCACCTCCAAGTGTTTCAACTTCTCCATCTGTAAAATGGGGATGACAGTATCTATTCACATCACTGACAAGTGATGAGAACGAGCAACTGAAAACACTGCTGAATGCTGCAAGTGAAATCCTGCAAGTCTAGTGCCTACAATTTCATCCTGAGCATTTTATAATGATTTTTAACAGAGAAAGGAAAAAACATCAAAGTGAGACAGGGCTAGTGGGGGTTGAAGGTTACCTCCTGAATTCCCTGGGGAGGTCAGCAACAAGGTAAAGCTTCTGGCAAGCAGGGAAGAGAAGTTAATTTAAACCCATTTTGTGTCTCTTCTGGTGATTCCAGGTTCCTTCTTCTCCAAGTTCAGGACACCGCATTGTGTGAACATACATGAAATGAAGAAACATTGAAGGAGTGTAACACACCTGCCTCAGATTCCAGCTGCCCTATCTACTCCTCAGTCTTCTTCCTGTCATCCTTTTCAGAAATAAATTCTTGATAAAAATGAAACTGAGAAGGAACAATCTAACAATATACAGTGCAACATCATCTGTTATGCTACTTCGCAGAAGAAGATCACATGACTTGTAATGATCTACATAGATGTTTTCTGTCTACATAGAATATATTTCCTAATACAGGTAAATGGTTGTTTCTGTAGTACATGAAAGTAAACAGAGGAAAGAAATCCCACAATGATGGCTAGACCAGAACACATTTTAAAAAAGTGCAAACATTCTTCTTTCAGCCAACTATTACTTTACTTCAACAGCTTACACTCTTCCATCATAACCATAAAAACCTTTCAAGCACTTCTGTTTAATTTACATATTTGCGCGTCAGTGAAAGAGACAAACATTCTGCTCTTGGCAAATATCCACAAAACAACCCTCTTATCTTCCTTAAAACTTCTATTTCTCCTTGTCTACAAAAAGCTTGTCAAAGCCTAGGGTGCTGAGGTGCGGAACCTGTTACCTGTCCTGTCCCATCCACATCAAACACTGTGCAGTTTATCTATTGGGTGCTTTTGTCCTAAAACTGGGCTGCAGTCTCCTCAGGGTAGCACCCTTCTCCCTCGCGGTTCTGACACCAGACAGCTCCTGTCCCTGCCTGGGACACACCAGCATCGTCACAGCTCCACTAGCTGTGATGAACCAGTCAGATCTTACAGGAACAGAACCAAGTCACAAGAGGCAACACGCATCTTCTGGGGACAACTCATCAGCATCATAACCCCCTTCTGCAATGAGGAAACATCCTCATCTGATTCAGCAACAGGAAAAGTCCAAGAGCACAAATTCAGGGAGGAAATACTGGCTATAAAGGGTAGGGAGGAATTTTCCTTTTACAGCAAAACCTAATTGTGATCTCACACATTTAACCAGCACGAAATGAAACTCATAACTGCTGTACATACAATCAGTAAATTCAGTGTTGTTCTGATACTTCACTGGCAGTAATTGTATTGATTGAAAACATACAAAGGCACTCAGAATCAAATTATTAAATCTGAAAAATATGGATTAATATGCTCTGTTTTTCATATTAATTCCATAATACAATTGGAATAATCAGTAAATAAAATACAAACGAGCTAATGCACATCTGTATGAACAGTAGGTATTCCCCAAGAAAACAGTAAAAGAATAATCCTAGTCATTCCTGCCAATCTGAACAAAACATAATTAGCACTGGAGAATAAAAAAGATTTCACTTTTGCAAATTTGCTCCTTCCCTCCTCCTAACTTCCTACAGAGCTTGCAGCTGCCTAACTTGCTACCATTTAAACCAGGCCTGTTCACATTTGTTTTTATTGTTTTAAATTTCAGCTCATCTTCCCTGATAACTAGTTGGGGACAGACATTTCCAAGCACATTCTGAGCTGCTTCTGTTGCTAAATGGATCCTATTGCAATTTGAGAAAAAAAAAACAGCTCCACAAATGGTCAAAGAACACTGCAATAATTAATCCAAGACTGATACAGAGAGGTGAAATTACTCTACCTGACACTTTCCCTAGCTAACCCCATCTCTTTACATCCCAATTCACCACAGTATGTTTCTGAAAGAAATGACCTCTTTTTACCTCTCTCAGTATGTAGCCCAAGCTCTGTAAATTCTGTGATGTCTGGCTTTTAGGGATATCACAGAACCAACCCTATCCTTGAGAAATGGAAAGGGACCTATTGTATGCGTTTTGTAATTTATCCCCTTTCTCCTATTTCCCCTTAACGTTGGTATTAATTTTCACATCATTATTAAATATTGCTTTGTCCAACTGAAATTCTGTCCCTGCCATCTCTCAACCCCTCACCTCCTTTTTAAATATAATCTCCAAATCTTCTTTGGCATAATTGACTCTTTACTGAAGACCTTTGTGGGCTGTATAAAAGATAAGGACTGCTGCATTAGGATAAGCAAATCATAGTGTGAAGATGAACAGTTAATGCTTGCTGTTGCAACAGAAGTTTAATTACTGCAATCCAAACCAGCTTGCCTGGAAATACTGAACGCACATAGCATATTCACAGCTGACTTGTTTAAAAAAAAAGCAATCATTTCTGCAATAACGTAGGAATCTTCAGCTTCTCCGTGACAGTCGGTCTAAGAGGCTATCTTGGGGAAAGGGAGGTACATCCTCCCCAGAGGGATTGCCCTGCATCTGTAGTGCCACAAGGTCACACAGCACTTTCCACGCTCTCTACCCCAAACTTCACAGCAGAAAAGCCAGACAAAAGACAGTCTTTCAAGAACACTGACTGTACCACTGAAGAAACCGAGCAGACTGAGTAGCGTTCAGGCAAGCTCCTGGTTTCCTTCTCCCTCCTCCTCCCCTAGTTTGGACCACTATCCCAGGAAGACAGGAGAGCCACTATTATACAGAGAGGCCTACGACTGCTGTGGAGCAGTAGCTATACATTTACAGGAAAAGGAATACAGAAACCTCACTTTTACCGTTTTGTCAAGATGCTTTTTTCCAACATTCCCCTGGAATGTGCAGAAGCTAACACTGACACTCAGGGAGTGTGAACTGAATTGGGGGGAAAAAAGGGTGAGGGGGAGTGAGTCTGTTTTATCTTGTGGAACCCCAGAGTTTTGCCAAGATGAGGAACCTTGTGCAGCTAGTGACAAAAGGCTTCTCCCAGATCCATTTCCCTTACTCATTTGGAATAGCTGCCAGAGCCCAGCAGTTTGCAGACCACAATCCCTATAATCTAGACTGGCTCTGAACACAATTAAGACAACCCAAGAGGAGGGAGGGACAGGGGAACAAATATTTGCTTGGTTCTGCGTGTGTATTACAGCCATAACAGGAATACATCATACAAACCTGTATTTGGGCACAGGAGACTGCAATCGTACAGATTCATTAGTGATTTAGCAGTGAATTGCAATGGTGTTGCAAGCTGGCCTGACAAAAGAACCCCTGCCTGTTGCCTCTCTGCCTCCCCCTGCAGCTGAGGAGGGCTGGCAGAGATGCCAGGTTTGGGGCAGGAGGGATCCTCACAGCCCGTAGCTGACAGACCCGGCAGCGCTTTGTGCGGAGGTCAGACATCTAAGGCCTCAGACAGTTCACAGCAGCCTCAAGCAGGACAGCTGTGGTCCATCCCCTCCTTGAACCCCACATCCAGGCTCTGTCCCAGGGCTTGCTCTGGCCCTGGCCAGGAAGCTAATTTTCAGCTTAAATAGCAGAAAAATAAGCTCAGAAAAAAAGGTTAACGTGCTTCTGGCAGTTCTGCTCCCTTACCACAGGGCAGGCAGGAGTGTCAGCGTGACAGAGGAGAGGGCACGTGCAGCCAGACGTAGTGAGAGGGATGGGGGGCACGGGAGGAGAGGGGCCCCACAGCCCTGGTGGAGGTCACCAGAAGCTGCCATGGCAGGGCAGCCACAGCCCTGCGGTTCTCCCTGGGCCTGGATCTGCTCCGCCCTGGGAGCTGCTGCTCCCACCTCCACCCTACGGCCCAGCCTCCCATTCCTGCCTCTTCTGGTGCCACTGCTGGCGCTCGTGGGGCTCTTGGGTGGACTGGGTGAGAAAATGGGTTCAGGGGAGAAGTAAACAGCTGTGCCACTGTGCAAAATGGCACGAGCGAAGATGCTTCTTTAAGCACCCTCAGATTCATGCATTTGAAGTCAGCGACCTTTAAGGGTGCGGGGGGACAAAGCAGTACTGGGAGGTTTAGAGTCTTAACCATAATTCTCCCCTGTTCAGTTACTGGCTCCTTCTCCATCCAGTTCATATTTAAGGTTATGATACAAATTGTTTATATAAGCTCATTTCCTAAGACAAAAACAAGTGTGGCTGAGTAACCCCAATTAGCAGCAGTGTTAATAACTGGTATTGGAAGTATGTTTTTTTTGTTTTTTTTTTTTTTTACATTTTTAATTTGGAACCTAAATTATGTATTCTTTTCATTTCTCTACCAGCCAACTCAGCTATGTGTATTCCTATTTCCCCACTAACTGCTATCTTTAATTTTAAGACAGCTGCATCACTGATGATAAAGCACACAGAGATCAAACGTTCACACTCTTGTGCCAAGCTTTCTTCCAGAAGGAAACTTACAAAAGGAATAAATAACAAAAAGTCATAAATCATAAATCTTTAAATACCTGAACAGCACTTGCTTCTAACAATCACTGGAAATAATGGTCCAATTACATTTTTGGCTCTGTTGTAGATACCTGAAATTTTTGCCTCAGCATTTCTCATTCAGAATGGCTCTAACTGGGCACCACAGACCAAACGTGTTTTGGTGGTGGTGCTCTTTACGTACAGCCAGTACAATGGGCTCCTGGCTCATGTCTAGGCAACACAAAAAGAGGAACGAAGTCACTGGACAGCTTGCTTTTCCCCACTATGTATTAACCTCTCAAATTTTTGTCATCTGTACTCAGCTATAAAAAGATGCTGCTAAATGATCAGATCAGACACATTGATTACTTCTTACTGACTAAGAACTATATTTGACTTTGTGGAATACCAATTTCCTGCATGGATTGTAAGAAAAGAAGTCAAAATGCTCCGTGAGAGATGATATGAGTGACTACGAGGAATCTGATTTTAAGATCCCCGATCCAATTTTTCTGCCAAACTTGAGAAAATAATTACAAGATTTAAAAAATTCATTTTGCTGTTTCAAATATAAGTGCCAAATGTGTTACTTGTATACGCTTGACTTGTCTGAAGACATGAACCTTGAAAAGGACTATCTTTTTTTTCTCAGTATAATTACCCACTCTTTCTGCCTTTCAGCTGCACGAGATAAATGGAGCATATGTGCATGTTTTTATGGCTGGGATAGAATCACACAGAAGACACAGCCAAGGAGCAAGAGTCATCAAATGTGACTCCACAGTATATATTATCAGACTGCCCTTGCCAGCACTGGCAGGTAAGGCAATATGCTACATTTCTGCACACAACTGGAAGTAAGAGTGATTTTCACATTGAAAGAACTTCCCACAGCTGCTTCACAATATTGTGTTCTACAAATTCTAGCATCTTCTAGGAATTTCTTATTTTCCCTTTATGCATTTTATTTTATTTATCTAAACTCTGATAACAATACTCATTCAACTAGGCAAGAGTGGGAAAATGCACTTTCTTCCAAGAAAAGGGAAATGTGTCTACAGCCAAATTGCCTTCCCACATTGCCCCCAAGCACCTGTGTAATCCTACTATGGGGAGAAGGTTACTCAGTGAGGAGCTGAGTACTTCCTTACTGTTCTTATTCAGCATTGCTACTCTGACAAATGGAAATTGTGAGTTCCCTTCAAACTACAAAATTAACAAAGAAATACGTATCACTTAGCTTTTCACCTTTTTGATTTCTGAACTTCTTCCCCTCACTCCCTGTGTCCCCTAGGATGATCACATCAAGGACTGATCACAGTAAGCTCCTGTAAGAAAACTCAGTTGAAATGCAGGTACACATGTGAATCCTGTGCCTTACAATGTTCTGAGGCAACCAGCACCTTTCTATCTGACAGTCACTCCATCTTTTCTGTGACTGCAGGCTCTTTGCAGCTGAGGCCTCCTTCTGTTCTTTGCATCGTAGCACCCAGCACAGACAAAAATTGCAAGGCTTTAGGATACACACAGATTGCAACAAAGGCTGACATGAAAAACAAACAAACAACAAACTTAGCTTTTCCAAGCTTAGCTTTCCATTCCTGAGCAATGGGCAGTGGTTGCTCCAGGAATGTTTTGCAGTTGTGATTGAAAAGGGAGGCTCTGTCTTCAGGTGCTAACAACACAACCATGCTATGCTGTTGGGTATTATTCATGATTTTGCCCATTATCTTCTCCCAAGATAAACATGGCAATTCACTTATATTTTAAAACTGAAATATGCCTAGATATATTTAATCCTAGTGCAGTGCTGTTACTGCTCTTAGAAAATGAGTACAAAATTTAAAATAAAACTATTTCTTTAGTACCTATAGGTTTTAAGATTCTACCCTTTCCTGTGAAATGTTTAAGTCACCTATCAAGAGAAGTTTTGCCTCTATCTCTTGCCCATCTAACTGTCATTGTAGATAGCTCTATTTATCCCTAGAGCTGTCCTTAGAGCCACCGCAGTGAAAACTCATTACAGAAAGAAGGGATCCTTTTTTTTTCTTCCAAATTCATGGAAGAGCTTCAAGGACCTTCAAGGGTTCCTTGAACTGGATTAAGTATGTAATGCAAAGAAATTAAGTTATTCTAACGTACACTGGAAAAAGTGCAGCAATTTAGATCAAGGATTCTGTTTTTTTTCTTTTTGGTTGGTTGGTTGGTTTTGTTTTTTGTTTTTCCTCTACAATGCGATTCATTCTGGTATCCTAATAGATGAAATGAGAATCACTAACCACAACTACAGGTTTCACTTTGGGACTACTCTGGATAGCTCTCTCTTGGTCAGATTGAAGCTCAATTATATGATTAGCTGCTGCAGCAGAAACACTTTCCAATAGAAACTGCCATTAGGGTCTACAGAATTCAGGATACACAATGAAATCATGGATTTTACAGATCATCAGACAGCTGAATCAGATAACAGAAGATGAGGTGGTGCAAGCTTTTCTTTGAGGCATCGCTATTCACACTGGTGTTTGGAAGGGAGGCCTACAGCTGTACATTATCTCCACATGGCTGGAACTGGAGACAGTGATGTCCCAAAACCTTCCCTGGTGGTTCTGCAACAATTTAGCTTATGCGAAACCTACTTATGTAAACCTGCAGCCCTACTAACAATTTTGTTTACATTAAAGAGCTCTGATGACATAAAGACCTTCACATTTTTCATGATGAAGTTCATCACTAACGTATGAAAAATGTATTTGTCACAGACACCTACTCATCTCACACTTCTGTCTTTGTTATCTCTCCTGCCATATGCTGTCACCATGTGACTCATTGCCAGGGACTATATGCACAGCCTCTGCACTAGCCAAATTGTTACAAGCTGTGATGATGATTGAACCCTGAGCACCTCCACTCAGAGCAAAATGAAGAACTTGAACAGACCTCTAGGCATATTACTTTCATATATGTGAAATTCATGCCAAAATATCAGAGCAGTCTCTAAAAGTAATCAGTAGTTAGGACTGCATGAAGACATTACTTAGAAATATTTGCACATAGTGCTTCTATGCAACCACTTTAAAACAGAAAATGAAAGGGAATTATTTATTTATGCTAACATTGCAACAGACTCCTGAATGGAGCCCAGGAGAGGTTAGGAATTAATGCAGACTCATCACTGGACAGTTATATAAACCATCCACATGGAAAATCAACTCTGTTATAACACAGTTTTCATGTGAATGTTGGAGAGGTTACCACCTCCAAACAAATACCTTGTCATTGCGTCTACAATCCTGCTAGAACACCGCCTGCTTTCCTGCTCTCTCTCTCCTTTTTATTCAGCCTTGTAGGCTCCGAATTTCATGAGCATGTGAAACATTTCCCTTAGCATTCTGCTAATGGTCTATCAAATTCCACATTTGACAATCTACTGAATATGTTAAAAGATAAGCTTTCTCCTTGGTCATTTGGGTAAAGTAAACTGAAATATAGGGAAATCAGAAGTGAAATTATTGTGTTTATTGCTATAGTAGCTAATTTGTTGAATGAACATGATTATTACTGGTGTCTTGCATGGGCTCTTCAAGGCTGCATCTAGTGAATTGTAATGTCATCTTTACAAACAATATACTTTCACATACCCGGAGCTATGGTTAAGTGCTTGAAAATTGAAATAAGTGAAATATATTGAAAATTGAAATACTCATTTTCCTGGCAATGTTGAAAATGGCAATATTTTAAGAATTAACACTTAGATTATGTCCTTCTCTGTCAACTGAAGGATCTCAGATATATTTTTATTAAATACACTTGGAGTTGATAAAATAGTAGATGAAGTTTTCACAATCATTCCAATTATCTAAATGCACAGAAATCAGAATGGCACCTAGGCATTATTGGTAGTTCAGTAAAAAAAAAATTGATCTACATTTTATCACATCAAATTAACTAGGGAAGATGGATAAAAAGGTGACTTTCAGATGAGTATTTCAGCACATCCTATAGAAGCTTTGCTATACAAAATATCTGCAAATAAATCACTTCCAATAAGCTTCCAGTCTAGAGGATTTGAAGTAATCACATTAAAAACATAAAGTGGACGTCCCAGCCTGTAAGCTTTACAAACTTGATTCATGTGTTTTCTGAATATTACTTCATGCACTAGAGGGAGCTCCTGCAACTCTTTATCATAATAGAAACCTAAAGACAATACAGGGAAGAAAAGGGAAATAAAATAAGAGATTTCAGGAAAAAAAAATATATATATATATATATTCTTCACCAGATATCAAGAATAACTGTATGAATTTGCACAACTTAATCTGCTTACATTTTCTGTGCTCAGTACAGTTTCTTCAGTACAAAGGAGATGAAGAAGCACTTTCCTCCTTTCAGGATGTGAGCTTTCAACAAAGAGGGCACAAATGTATGTAGCTTTTTCTTTTTTTAAGCAGTCATAGAGATTAAGTTGTACAAAAAGAAAACTAGCATGTTTTTTGAAGTGAGATGTTGTTTTAATTGAGTGTGCTACAGAAAAAAATATATGTGAGCAGGTAATCAAAGTCTGTACTATAATAAGCACGAAGAATCGAAGTCCGTACCATAACAAACACGGATAAGAGGACTTCATTAACACTGCTCAGTCAGCCTTCACTCTTGAAATTCTCTGCTTTCAAGCACTTTATTTTTCAGCCTTCCTTTCACGCAGAATTTGTTTGTGTGTAGTTCCTTGAGGATTTGGGGATTCTTTTAGCAAACTGCAATATGGAGATTCCTTTATAGAAAACAACATAAAACTTCAACGTTGAGAATTAGCATGGTTAGAACTTTTTGACTATCAACTACTTGAATAAATAGAATAATTGTCATTAATCACAGAGTTCTACTCTTTCTGCAGATTGTTCCTAGCATCTCTTAGGCAGAATTTGCAAAGGATTTTCAGACATGTACTAATAGCAGAAAAAAGCACTCAGCACCAAGCTCCACAGTGTACTGGAGATTCAAGCCCTCAATGGGTCTGTCCTCTGTTCTTACTTGCATTCATTCCTGTGTCTCTACAGCTCTGTTCTGCAACGCACTGTTCTCTGCTTTAAAACCATCATATGTCTCATGTCTCCAGAGAAGAACAGGCTATTTCTTTACTCATTTCCTACCTGGGCACCAGTAGAGGGTGTAAAAGCACAGGGGAGACAACCGTCATTTTCAGTTACAGTCTCCGGCTTAATAATAATCAAAATGTTACTCTAGCAACTACAATGAGTGACTGCAAGAAAAAACATACCGTTAAGCATCAACACAGTAACGCCTAAGCAGCACAGGACCAAAGGTGTAGTTTAGGAATTCCGCACACGCAATGCATGCAGCCTGTGTGCAAGTGGTTAACTGTAACACGCCTCTAGTGAGCCTGTTTCAACTACGGTTTTCCAAAGCTTAACAGTATGGCTTATTTTAGCTATAGGGAGTCACAAATGGCACTCCTTTCTGCCAGAACAAGCCCTAAACGTCACGCTCCTAGCCAAAGAACAGGACTGCGAGTGTATCACTGGGAAAAGCTATTTAACATGTGCTATGTATTTTCCCCCAACCTCAGTGTCAGAGAGGTTTGATCCATTTCAATTTAAAAATCAGCCAGAAGCAAACTCTCAGCATGAAAAATTCAGCCTAAACAGTGAGGAACTGGCCAAATTGTAAAAAACAGGATCTTGTAGTGGGAACAACCATGCAACCCTGCTGCCAGCTCTGCTGGTAATATATGGAGACATAACCACTGCCTATTCTGTCTGCACACTGGAGCCCAACCTCCCCTGCCTTCTAAGTACTCATCTGTATCTTTTCCAAAAATGTATTTGAAATTATTATTGATTTTGTCATTTTGGCTTTATGGTTATATTCACCTAGCAGATCCAGTTACATCCTGATCTATTCCAACAGAATTTTCAAAAACTTGAGCTAGTGAGACCATTGCACAGATATTAGACTGACTAGTTAAAAAGACAGATGCTGTGTTATTTTCCCTTATGTAAGATGGCTTAAATTTGATTTTGTTTCCATTTCTCAAAATACAACTGAGGACTGTAACATACTCTGTCTCAGTATTTCATGCTCAATTTAACTGCTATATTGCATTAAATGATGTGCAATAATGTAACCCTAAATGCAAATGAATTCTTGTTTGGTAAAAGAAAATCTCTTTGCTGCCTTCTCTAAATAGATTTTTTTTTTTTTTACAGATTTTAACGAACTAGGAAAACCAAACATCCCCATATGGTGAGAAAATTTCAAGGCATACATTAAAAGAAAAGTCTTGTGTTACTCATCAAAAAAATAATAGATGTGACAAGAGAAAAAAATTAAGCTATGAAGATGAAACTCAAATAATTAGCAAATACGGAAAAATCATCTATTACAGTCCTTGCAAAAGGCTCAGCACAAGCTAAAAGAGAAAAACATGCATCTAGTATTTCAAGAGTGGAATATATTTGATTTCATTTGAAGCAAATTATGTATAGATATAAACTTTCCTGGAAAACTAAAACAAACAACAAAAAAGATATAAATGTATCATTATGATTAGAACTACTGAAGAAATTATTTTATCTCCTCCTAAGAGTGTAATGTTTTCTTACCACATGAAAGATTTTGAGGGACTTTCTCTGAATTTCAGAAAGTTCCTCACTCAGTCTTTGGCCATTACAGAGTAGCCTGCAGGCCCCTCTGTAAGGGGGGCAGTCCTACTGGCATCATTCTGGCAATATAAAGATATAAAGTAATTTAAAGATGTCCTTCAAACGCTATCCTTTCCCTTGATGAATGCCTGTCCTGACGCACTAGCCATTTCTGCAGCCATATATAACCACAGAATATACAAAATATATAGTATACACAACTCTGGACTCTTTTCTGGTATCCTGTTACTTTGCATTTCAAATAGCTGGCATCACTTCTGGGAATTTGGCCCTGCAATCCCAGTATCTCCCTGATCATTCAAAACTGATGAAGATCTACATGTTGTGTAAACACTGTAACAGTTGTACAGTTTTAAATTGCAGGAATGAAGCTTGCATGCAGTAAACAAAATACGCGAGTATTTCTGTTGCACTTACCTTTCATTTAACATAATTAAAGAGAACTATGGCCATATGGCAAAAACACAGAACTAGGATTCATGAACCATTTCTATGCTGTGTAGGTTCTGCCACGTTTGTCATGGGACTATCTGAGATCCTCCAGGATGAAGCAAGGTGACAAGCATCTGTCACATATTTATTCTCTCAGCTTCTCTCCACTGAAATGTCTACAGAGTGTGGGAGGGAGAAGGATGGGTGTTTTATATGTATCTTGAAAAGGAAATTAATATGGTTTGCAAAGGACCTTATTCCTATAAAAGCCGCTGAACAGTTTGAGCCTGCCCCAGCCAAGTTCCGTCTCCTACACAGGTGAAGAGTACTTTGTGCATGAAGAGTCGCCTTGTGCTAGAAAAGCCAAGCTATTGGCAACAATAATAATCACAAAACTTTGCTCAGTTTCTAAAATAATTTGGACCTGGAAGTGCATATGCTCCTTAGCTGAGCATCACTACCCATTATTGGGGGAATATCACCATCTACGAAAGACTAGGATGTTTTTAACTTGTTACCTCTACCTGCTTCAGAAAATAAAACATCTTTTAGTTTGGATTCTACACCTGGTACTTCTGTTGAGGGGTCAAGCAAGACCCCTAATCTGTCTTAACTCTTACATACAGTCTTGAAATGCCAGCATCTTAGAGAGGCACTTATAAATGTTTGTAAAATGCTTAGAGAGCAAAAGATACAAAAGTATCTAACAATTGTTACTTATTGCATGGAAAAATGTTTACTTTCATATAGAGTAAGGCTGTCAGGAAGTGGTACAGCATTAGTGAATAAGATTTTAGAAGAAGGAACTGCATACTGTTACATTTATACATTTAATAAAGGCTAAATGTGACAATTAAGAAAGGTCAGTACCCTTGAGGAAGCAGGACAGACAGACAGGGAGAGGTGGAAGTAGTTATTTTCGCATTAAGGAAACACGCTCAGATATTCATTGTCTTTATCTGCTGTCAAGAAATGTTTTTTACGTAACAAAAATAATCCTTTAACCTTTCAAAGACATCACACAAATGCATCTAATTAAACTCCTATATCCAGAAAGAAGGCATCCAAACAACCATGTGTTACTGTAACTTTTCTACTCCCATCATAAAAAATCTAAAAGTTCTGAACCTTCACAGCAATGTCTGATACTATTTCTTCCCACTATTATAATTACTTTAATGCCAGCATAGCAATATTCATGAGTTCTTTCATGTTGGTCCTGATGTGGTGAGACCAAAGGCACAAAACTGTTTACAAAGGGGAACTGGGACGTAAAGCTGCTCTCTGAACACAGTAGAAAATTCATCCTGTGCAAAGGGCCAGAACAACGTCTATGCATCAGTTAAGACTCAGTTTAGCCTTAAAACAGGACCTAACTATGAATTTTATGATCCATTGGCTATATACTGGTCTTGTCACAGGGATGCCTTTCTTTCTCACCCTCACCACCTTCCTTACAGAACGATGACAATCAGATTGTAACACAAACTTCAGCAGTACACTTTGCTTTCTCTAGTTTTAAGATACCATGTCTAAAGCATTCTTGTAACTTGTATACTGCACTCACATGCATCAATCATATGCTTTGCATTTTCACCTGGTTCTTTTCAGCTTAATGCTGTACTTATGCATTTTTTTCTATTACCAAAAATCCCCCCACCAAAACTCAAAGGCAAAAATATGTGCGATTTACCTTATTGCAATTTTTAGACACTTGGCAAAGAGCGCTGCTTGACATACTGTCCTTATCTGGCAATCCTGAAGAAAGAATACAGAAAATAAACAAATACTGTACATACTTCAAGTTACAAAAGAGATATTTATTAATGGAATAAAGAATTTGCCTTTTTATACTTTGATAAAAATCATAGATGAATGTGTATGTTAAGTGCAAAACAGATTTATTCAGGCAAAACTTTTCTCTTAGAAATATGAAAAAGACAAAGTTAACTTCTGTAAATGCTATAGACAGCGTTTGTTAGAAGTAGTACTGTCTCTTAAGTAAACATAACTAATCCTATATATGTGCTTAAAATATTTTTTTCATTTACCATTGCCTGTGTTTTAATACCTGGAAGTCAAATGTGGCATTGTGTTTGTACTATCTAGCACAGTTATGCTATGCTACACTATTATTTCACAAATATAATATATTGATCACACAACGTACTGCCCAAAATTTGCAGATGTGAGTGCAGGCCATCAGATATTGTCCTGACTGGCATCTAAATAATCCTCTGGCAACTAAATAAAAGTACCTTGATTTACAGACATAATGCATTCCAAAGGCTGTCCTTGGCATCATGTCTACACCATTATCCCACAGTTTGACAGGCTCTCATGAAGCAAAGCCATACCCAAGGTTATCTACCTATGTAACTAAGGTACAATAGCAGCATGTTTAGTGCAGGTTATGTACCCCAACACTAACCCAGGTTCCCAAGCAAGTTGTGTAGCCCACTCTAAGTAAAAAATAAATTAAAAAAAAATCAGCCAGTTTGTTAAATTTATTTTACTAGCAGGACTCATGACTGCATTCCACAGAAATCACATAGCATCTACAACCAGTTAAATGTTATGTGACGTAATACAGTATGTTTTAGTCAATAGGTCTGTCTCACAGTGCAGATTTGTGCACAGCTCTGTGTGCAGTTGTATGCAGTTAGGAATACAATCAAGCAAGTTCCAAACTATTTCCTCCTATATGGAATATTAATATAGTGGTAGTGCTGAATTTAACATATAAATTCCTATACCCCAAAACAGAGGACTTTCATCTTCCTTTTTCTTCTCTAATTTTTCTAGCATTTGATTTCTATTTCTTCATACTTACTGTCATTGTTGGAGCCAGTTTCCATAACACCATAAGGAGGAGTGAGAAGTCCAGACATATACTGCCGATATTTCTGGAAGACAGCAATGGCAAATTCAGTCAGGTACAGCTGTGTAAGTCAGTACAGATGTATAAGTACAGATGGATAATGTGGTATGTACATTTGTGCCTGCTGCCTCGTGCTTCGCATGCACACAAGCGATCTATGACTGAGCCAGTCAGGCTTGCCTTTACTCTTAACAAGGCCAGCTTTCTTGATTTGAGCACTCTGTCTTTATTTTATCAAAAGTTGTGCTAAAAGAGTTCCCTCCCAGATTTTCCCCAAAGCATGACTGTGCGGGTTCTAATAAATCAATATTTTACTTAGTTGCATGACTTCCCATAAAGGCTGTTTTAAAGCTTGGTTGAAATTACACTACTCAGCTGAACTCAAGCTAGAAAGCTGCTTTTTATTGTAGGGATGGAGACAAGGCTGTGAACTAAGAAATCGTAAGACTCATGTACCACTACAATTTTGGTACGAGATTTGAAACATACAGGACTTAGTGTTAAGACTCCAACCATTTAATTCCAACATACTAAGCAAGCAAAAGTTTGGTTTTCAAAACTACAAGGTTATGCAACACACAAACCCAGCACCAATTTTATGTATACATACACACTAAAACTGTATTATCAAATGAAATTTTGTAACTGTAAAAAATAACATCCTTTGTACCACAGTAAACTACGTAACAGTAACTGATGTCAGTAACTGGTATTTTTCTTCAGTGAATGCTGGAGACACAATGAATAAAGTTCAAAGCTCTGTCTGGGGCTTAAGAAATTCACAGAAGCTAAAATATAACAAAGTAAAAAGATGTCCTTTTATCACATACAAATCATTCAATAAATAAGTGAGACATTTCTGTTTTCCATCATGCTACATTACTGTCATAGTTGAGGGTAAACAATTGTAATTCCCTTTTGGAACTGTCACACAGCAAGCTTGTGCAACAGTGATGCTGATGATCAGCATAAACAAAATTGTCATGCAGTCTATAGGGCGTGCAGCAAGCTGAACGTGAACAACCAACCAGCTGAAATTCACACAGGTTTCAACTAAGCACGCATAATAATCGAGTCAGAAAACTTCCATCATAGTCCAATCTTAATGCAGAAGTTTTATTCTTTGCTCTATGGAGCTGTCTGGACATTTTCACTTTTTAAATGTTGTCTGCTGGATTTTAACAGAAGCTTGAATTATCCTTTTAACATTTTTCTTTCCTGGAGATAGATACGAAAATCTCATCAGTTCTAGCACAGAAGAACGAATGTCTTGCATTCTAAATAATAACAAAAACTACAAAGATTACATTAATCTAAATAATCCAATCCTATTTTTAGACAAGCTATTACATCCTAAAGCTTAGTAACATATTATTTAAATCTCACCCATAATCCAGATGAAAACTCGTAGGAACAAAATTATGTTTTATTCCAGGTCAGTCACACAAAATACATACTACTTAATTTGAGGATAAAACTCGTATTTTTCTTTCCCAAACTCTGCCTCCAGTTCTATGCCTGGAACTCAGCAAGAGGAAGAACATGAGAAGTAATTATTTTCTCAGTTCAATAAATAAACCATACACATAAAACAAGGGAAAAAAAATCATTTTGGCTGTCAAAATGAAAGAAAGGAAAACACGTCATAAGGGGCTGAAATAACATTTTATTCAAAGAGTAGATAAATGTTTTGTCTTATTTTCTACTGAACTTGGTCTTGAAATTTGGTTTGGAAGTGGAAAATTGAAATGTTTCATTTGGAATAAGATAAAATCAAATTATATAGGGTATTTTTTTTCTGTTCCTCCTCATCATTCAGATGATATTCAGTTATTTGTTCTGTTTTACCCGTAATGGCATTTTCCCAGAAATACATTATTAGTCCACATTTAATCCACCTTGATAAGGAACTTGAATTGTAGAACGATAGTAATTTTCTCTTTTAACTTTTCAAATGTATGCATTTCCTCTACCACTTTCGTAATCATCATACTCTGCGTGGCAGTTTCCCTTCTCATTAATTCTCTAATATTTCTCCTGCTTATTCTTCTCATGAAATGAAACATAGAACACACCATACAATTTCCAAGAGACCTGGGGGCCGCTTGACAAAAATACGTGCAGAAGTCTTACAGGTAGAATAAGCCAGAATTGCATATAACACTTTAAAGTGGATGTAAACTCTTGCCATTGAGCACCAGATGTGCACAATTCCACATTTTTGCTAAAAAGACAACTCCTCTACCTCTCTTATATAACTGCCAAGTACAGTGTAAGTGATCAGTTGCAAAAAAAACTGCGCAACTGTGCACCATCAAGCAGTGGTACCCAAAGGTATTATAAGAAGCTGACACTTTACAGTCTCTGGAACCCCATGCACATCTTGGGAATTTGTCTGTTTTAAAAAACAAAACAAAAAACGCCAACGCCATCTATCTTTGGATGCAGGTTGGATTTTCACCAAAAAGGCAGGGAAGACAGATGCAGCCTTGTACTCTGCTGTATGATTTGCACTCATGTACTGTGAGATTTAGGGACACTTGAAGATTTCTTGTTGTGGAGGCCCCTGATCACATTCAGCCCCACCTCATGCCCAGGATACCAAAGGCCACAAAGAACATAAGCATAGGCTGCCAATGACTTCAACTCTGTCATCTTCCACACGAAGGTCCTACGCTGCCTTGGGATAAGTCTACTTAGGAGACTGATACAGCAAGCCCAGTGAGCAGTGTTGCCTGTGAAGGAGGTCAGCCAGCATTACCAGAAGAGGCACCAGTTCTGGACATGCCCTCAGAAAGCTCAGTTGTTCAGACTCCTCCAAGGGACCTCAGCATAAGTTAAACTACCTTCTATACCCGGGTATCTTGAGGGAAGGCTGATAGGACTGCCTACACATGATCTCCCATGAGGGTACCTTGGTGGGGTGCAGGCTGACATGGGAGGTACA
This sequence comes from Anseranas semipalmata, assembly GCA_013399115.1. NCBI lineage: Eukaryota > Metazoa > Chordata > Aves > Anseriformes > Anseranatidae > Anseranas > Anseranas semipalmata. Next base: position 215,735 of record VXAA01002996.1, on the reverse strand, counting down.
ATTTACAACTAAAATTGTGCCAGCTTATCAGCAAAATTAAATGTTAAAGGACACTAATTTGTCAAGAAGTCTAGGAAATGCTGTCCACTGGAAAACGTAAGTATGCAAAGACGAAAATAACTGCATAAAGATTCACAGTATCAAATGGAGTAATGAAGTTCCAAGCATGAGCTCTCTCAACGCTGAGATAATGAGGAAAACACAATATTGAGTGTGAGACCTATCTTGTTACTGTAACGTCTGTAAATGAAAAGAAAATGCAATAAGTAAAATTGTGCTGGTAGGTGGCATTTAAAATGATCCTGAAGATTAACAAACTAAATATTTACAAAAGGCTTCTTAAAATGTATTCCACTGCTGGTGTGAACTCTGGAAAGGCTTTCCTTATTAAAGACAACAACAGCTATCATATAAGCTTGTTTATTACCAGAAGTCTTCAAGTTCTGTAAATCCAACGTGACAGCAGGTTTTAAAACTACACTCAGTGACCTATTCATTCTGTCTTCAGATTTCTACTAATTTACAAACTCTATCATGCAATAGCTTAAAGATCAGGCACTTCCTGCACCTAATCTGACAGCACAAGTAATAAAGACCATATTTTTTCTTCCAGTTACTGACCATCTCATAGCCATGCAGTGGTAAAAATTAACATGACCTTTTCAGTCACTGCTATAGCCTAAAGCACAGAAGAGCGCTGATGAGGAGCGGTAGGGGCTGGGAGGAAAGGAAGCAAGCGAACAGCACACTTTCCTCACTGGGGAGGTGCTGGGGGTGAACTTTCATATCAACAGTTTTTAAGGGCACTCATTGGTTAGCTGGTGATGAGTCTCAGCTGTTTTCATGACTACAATGGATTTCCTTCTACACTGTGAATGCACTCTGGTAAATTTTTTATATGATAATGTTTAGAAAGGCCATTACTATAATTCCAGTGCAAGCTATCTCTGAATCCCTTATGCATTCTTCTAGTGTACATAAGGTGTATAAAATATGTCTTAGTAGTTAGTCCTTCTCTTCTGCTGCAAGTATTGAAGATCTAATCCCCGTTTAAAGAGAAAGAAAGAACAAAACAAAAAATCTATACAATACAAACCAAAACAAGCCAGGCAGATGTGAAGAAAACAGAGGAGCCTCTGTTCTCTTCCATGTGCATTACATAGCAAAACCACACTGCTGAGAGGAACAACTCACAAATGGTGAAGGAAAGCCCACCCGGCATAAAGCTTTGAATGCAAGTTCCACACCAGATACATCCCCAAGTTCAGGTTTCTAATGCTTCCCCATGTCAAGGTGAACATACATATGGCTGGAAATGACTGCCTTCTAAAACTGAAGAAGGTTTCGCAGACTACAACACATACGTGATCTTCTCTTTCTCTTTCTTAACCTCCCCATTCACAGCCTCAATACGTAGTGTCAATATGTACTGACCTGTCCCATGGCTGCGTAACATTGGGTAGCAAATCACTGTTTGAAGCTGCTGCAATAATATAACCTCACGACTCATATCACTTCAGTTGAACCCTAAATTACCAGGTGCACTTCTGCTGCCTCCTACTCTGTCTACTGGCAGCAGAGATGATAACAAGGCAGAGCCTGCACTACCTGCAGACTCGATGGTAATACAAAATAATTCATTTCAGTTCTAGAAATCCTAGGCCAAACATCCAGGTGACCTTTCCACACATGTTCTTCAAAAACCTTGTGTAACTATTCTATTAGATGCTGCTATTTTGACAGTTACCCAGGTTCTGTAATCCTCTGTGCTATCTGCCTACACTCCTTTAATGGTTTCTATAGGGTGATATAAGCTGCAGCTTGACAGCAGTTCCCTATTTTCTTTTGATAATAAATAATTGATCACTGATGCTCTCAGTGCAAGTCTGTTCTTCCTCTGAGTTGGTTGTGCCAGTCACACCATTTTGGCAAGGAATAATCTCCCTTGTGAGCTCAGCATGGTGCATTGTTTCTTCTCTTTTCTCCAGAACAATACAGATAGATGTGAAAGAGCCCCAGATCTCTGGACCCTCTTTTCACACCCCCAGCCAAGCGCAGAATTTCATCTCAAAGTCTAGATCTTTGCCTTCAGACCTGATGCTCCAAAGACTGCTCTTCACTGAACTAATTGATAGGTAAAATCTCAGGTCACCTGCCTGCTGTCCATTAGTGTCTGCCAGTAAAAAGTATCAAATGTTCCTATTGAATTTCACTAAATAACCAATAAGCATAGCCATAGTTATTTTTTACCCAAATATTGTTATAATGGGAAAAAAAACCACACTTGTTATTGCCCAATATTATGTGCTGAGACCCACAGAAAACTCTGGCATAATTCTGTTTTCAGATTCTGCTTCACTCTGTTTACAAATTAATAAGTGTATTTCTTCTAAGCACACTCTGTCAGAAAACGTCCATACATTTCTGGCCAATGCCACTTCGATTGGATATTTCAAAAAGGACCTGTCCCATGGCTGTTTAACATCGGATAGTAAGTCATTGTTCAAAGCTGCTGCAATAGTATAACCTCATGACTCACATCACTTCAGTTGAACCCTAAATTACAGTAGTGAAAAGAAACTACAAACATACTTGGATAAGGGCAAACTTACAGGATTTGAAGCAAGCCTTGCTTCTCAGCATCAGCTCCCTAAAGCGTCAGTTCCTGACAGCACCACAGTAACTGACCTGAACAGCAATCGGGGGTTTACAGCAGGCCTCCTGCCTGGTTACTAGAACACATCCACACTTGCAGCCCTCTGCACAGGCTGACACCCGACCCTCTCATCCACGAGCTGTAACACAGCCACCCCACCTGCATGGCCAGTCTTTTTTCCCCAGCTGTTGAATGAGCCAAGTTTACTTATAAAGTGTTATTTACATCAAAATTCAGTCTAGAACAAACCCATACATATAAATCTCAAAGCTTGGTTCTTCAGTGTGTTTCAAGTCTGGGCCACTTGTAAGACAGGTCTGGCCCCAGCTCTAGTGGGATCCATTTGGGTTGGGAGAACTTGCAGAACCCAAGGCACTCTCAGGGCTGCAGCTCTGACCTCCCCGTTGAACTCTGCCTCTTCTTACTGGGTGCTGCAGGCTGACTGGTGGCCTTGCCTCTGCCTCCCAGCTGGGTGTTTGCTGCAGATGGGTCTGTATGGGATCAACGCCTCAGCTCTAGTGTGGGCTGCAGCGGTCCACCTCCTTGTGCACGGTAAGAAGGTGTGCTTCACCAGCAATGTCACACAGATTGCGTGCACCTCACTGTGTACCCTTACACTTGAAATCAGTTTCAAGCCATTATCACATACACAGCACAACGGGATACTGAGGGGTGCTTTTATCTCAGTACAAAGGGGAATTTCATGCAGAAACTGCTTATCTATGTATATTAGGATGGAGAATACCAAGAATCCTGAATATTACTAAAATACTTGCATTTGTGATTTCTAGTATAGATAAGGGAACAGAACTGAAGTATTTCTAAAGGAAAGGGTAAAGACAAATCAGAAAAAATGCTAAAATAGAGAAAACATATCTTTATGTATAGTGGAAGAATAGGAAATAAAATGTGAAGATTCTACCACATGATTTACTGAACAGAGACTGTTTTGTATACGTCAGTCTACTCAAGTCACTAAAATGAGATAGACAAGGCCTGAAATAGCAGAACTGAAGTACCATTTAGTCATATTGAGATAAAATAAATACAGGAAATGCCTGTACTGAAATTGCTGAATCCTGATCCCAGAATTAGTACAGTTTATATAATGGCAGATGAATCTGCATCTTTTCTATTTATTTATCTGTTTACCATCTTCTGAATGTTTCTGTATGGCTCTAATCAACTATGCTTTAGATTTTATTTGATCTCTTTGTTTTGGAGCCATATATTTTTCTGTCACATTCCCACTTAAATCAATTTATCGTGCTTGAAAAGCTCCGTGTGCAGAATTTGCTTGATCACAGAATCCCCTTGAGTTTTAGTTGAAAAGAAAAATGCACCCAGCTCACTGAAATCACGCCAAATAGCAGACTTGGCTACCAGATAGAAACCCGAAGATAAGACTGCACTGCAAAAAATCAAATCCAAGGAAATTAGAGTATGAGCATGATTAAACAAATTACACAGCCTATTCCGCTCCATCTAATTTAAATATAGAAATGACATCATGCAACCCTCTGCTTCTGTCTCCTAGAGGAATCCACTCAGGAAATGCAGTTGGGTGGAGATAGGACTTGGCTGGGAGGGGTGGGAAAGATTGCATGTACTTAAAAGAGGACAAAGGAAAGAAGAACAGTCCATCTGATTTATGTGTTTTCTTTTACTGCACTCATGTAACCATAGAATAAATACTATATTTATTGTAAAAGAAAATTCAACTGCCTTCAACGTGAAGTTCAGTTTTTCAGCCAAAAGTGGCTGAAAAAGAACACTATGCAATTCTGTATTTACTTTTTTACAGTGATATCTATGTCGAATTTGTTCACTTTAAAAACAGATAATGCCTGTCAGCAGCAGTGCTTCAAACTCAATATAAGATCAGAAAAATCAAGCTGTGCTCTCCTTTCTTCCTCTTTCATTATCACTTGTAGGAGAGATGCAGCAAATCACACCTTAGCTAGAATTTCCTGAATGATGCAAGTAGCAGAATGGAACCTCACTCCTCTTCAAACTGTTCTGCAAAGCTAACAGTTGTAAACCCACATCTTTATTAGCAAAGCCAACAGATAAGACTTGAAAAGAACAAGCTGAACTAATAAGAAAAAGGCATTATTTTAACATAACTTTTCCTAGCACCACAGCCAACCTTTCAACTTACATTGACAGCACTTAGATTGAGCTAAGTCTGGTGTCATCTCACGGGTTGTGTGCAGGGGAAACCTGTTCTGAGAACAATTTCTGAAAGGTCTGGACACAGAAGACTTCCTTTTACCCTCAGGCAGCCACAGCTTCTATTTTCAGATATACTACAGTAATGACTGGAGAACCAAAGATGCTCTCTTTCAGGTGAGCTCAGTTTGGGTGCACTATGCAAGAAGGCAGCATACAAGGAAGAGTGGAGGCAGGTAATAAGAGACTTACAAATGCAAGATGAGGCTGGCGTTGCCCAGCTCCTTGCCAGGCAGCTACATTCCTCCATATGGTACTTCTCCCTGAACTGATCTTTTTAATTTTTCTGGAGCAGAGCTTCAGCTGAGACAAAAGGTCACACCAGGAAGAAGTTTATGTTTTTAAAAGTGCTTTGACAGAACAGTAAATTCTGTAATTGCAGCAACATACGTGTCCTGTTTCTGATCACATACCCTAACCCACATAGCAAGCAAAAAGCAAGAGTTTATGTACTAGAGAAGTCAGCAAAGGTCTCTAAACCAAGTTATTGCTCCAGCCTGAGATCGTCACCTTCCAGATACTGAAGTCCTGATCCACACAACGATACATCTTTGCATGAATGTTATGAAGAAGGCTTTATCTGAAGAAATGTCCATGGAACTAGGTGTGTACCACAGAGACAGAGAAAAGCTGCTAACCCTCCAGGGCAGGCTGTGCTCTGACAGCGGGCTGAAGTCACACTCCTCTAGTGAAATTCTTAAGGTCAGCACAAGGTCTGTGCAGTACTTACGTCCTAAAAATAGGTCTTAAGTACAATTTAAATGACACTTAAATTGGCGTTATGTTGACACTGTAGGAAGCAGTGGCTTTACCCATTGTGCATTAATAATTTATTTTCTTCTCTCCTCTCAGTTTTCACAAGGAGATTTGAAATAAAAAGAAAAAGCAAAATAGTGAGCTGATTTGCAACTCTGCTTTTCATACTTACAACCTCCAAGCACAGAATTATGTTGATGTAGAAATTTGTTTTCACCTGGAAGGAAACTCTGGGTTAAATATTAATTCCTCTCAAATCAATATAAACCTCTTAATGAGTTCAGTGGGGTCAGTTCTCACAGAAACAACCAAATATCAACTTCCAAAGTGATTGTTTCTACTGCAATTGTGCTTAACAATAATGAGGATATTTGGTAAATGCAAGTAAATAAACATACAAGGGAATTTCCTATATGACATTAGTCTTACCTCAATGCTTTAAAAAAAAATATATTATTTTGATTACAGTGTGAGCTCCTTTAAAAGCAGCTTGTGCAGCTCTCTCAGCAACACTGCTGTGAAATCAAAACAAGTATAATACCAAATAATTAGGGGGAAACCTAAAGACAAACTAAATAATTATAATTTAGGGAGTATGACTGAACAGTCTACTCCTTCTAGTGCATGGAAATGAGTGTATTCCAATACAGAAAATCACTCAATCAGATTGGTATCACTTGACAGGACCCCAAAATACCTGGGCCTCCCAGCTCAGTCAGCAGTCAGTGCAACGGCACCGCTGGAACTATATTGCCAGCATAAACCTCTCATGGACTCAGCCTCCCAAACCCAAAGGAGTCCCTTTTCACACACAGTGTATTATAACAGATGCTGCCTATGGTGCTTCCCCACTGGAGTTCATAATGTTTCAGCTATTTTGTAACACAGTGCTTGGTTATACTGCCTAATTCCCCATGCACAGTCCAACATCTCTTTGCCCTCATGTTTGAGGCTCCCCGTACTGTCCTGTGAAACACAGTCTCTTCTGACGGACTTGCAAGACAGCATCTTATCTGATGATACCAAAATGTATTGGGATTAGAATGACTGATTTATCAAACTGAAATGCAAGCAACACAGTAACAGTGGTTCAGCTGTGCTGTAACATAGGGATTAGGTAAACTGCATTAACAATCTGCAATGCAATGGCACTATTTGCATAGGGTGGCTTTCAACGTTTCTTCCTCCGACTGGAGCCAGTGCAAGCGACTTCCTCGAACCAAGGACATTTTATTTAGCTGCCAGTCCCTCACCAGGTCAAAAAAAGCCCACACACCAAGTGCTGTTCTGCAATTCTAACCCATAGAGTCTTGCTGTGGGCTGGTTCTCATGAAATCCTTTAGGCAAGAAGTGACATTACTCATTTTACCTCAGCCCTAGAAACATTTTCAAACCTCATGACAAGAGGGGACTTGAGAATCAGTCAGCGTGTAGGGATGGGAAACAAGGAAAAAAGTCCCACTGCAAGCTGAACGTTTGAAAAGAAGGAAAAGGCAATAAGACAGAAGGAAGGGAAAATGTTTTAGGTAGGAATGAGTCATGGGTAGGAGTGGAGTGCAATACATAGTCTAAAGAGAGCTCCTTTAATTGGAAAGGAGGAAAGTCAAAAAGTCATGGCAATGAACATACAGCTTGTCTCAAAATAATTAGACAGTGTGGTTTCAGAAACAACAGAAAATCTTAAGATAACCATAAAAAAAGGAGGAGGATTCTCTAGAGGGACCCTCCACAGTTCACTGAACAGATGAGTTATCGCAAGTAGTGCGCAGATTTCAGGGAATATGGCTAACTGCAGGGGCGGGGGGGAATGTGCAGTGGCCCGTGGATAAGCCTAATAAATGAACTCCCTTCTTGCCTCTTGTTGCCACCAAAGAACGCAGTTCTACCCGTTGATGTCGTAGAAACAGATGAGTAATTTCACAACAGACAGAAGCCAGGCTCATGGAACCTGGCTGTCTTTGAGACAGCTTAGGCTTAAAGATTCTGCACATCCAGATGAACAGCACAAACTACAACATCAAGCTTCCACCAATTTTCCAATCACAAGCTTAGTTTCTGTTTTTCACAGTGAAGCACTGTTTATATTTGTTATTCTTTACCTTGTGGCATTGTGATATCAATAATAAACAAAAATAGAAGAAAACAGGATAGAAAATGAAGCTTTAAAGGATTAAAATAAAGCAGAGTCCAAACTGTCTCAAAAATTAAAAGTCCTCTGAGACTCCGAGGAGTGACTTGCTTAAAGAAATTATGCAACTTTCTCCCAGATGAATTCATCCAGGTAAAAATAATTCAAATCCACTTGGTTACCATTTGAAAATTATTCAGATTGTGTTTTTTTCAGACTGAACAGAGCATCAAGCATGTAGCCTAGTTTGAGTAGGCTGATACTTCAGTGTGGGCAGGAGTTTCGTATCAAGAAGCCTTGGTTTCTATTTTCTTTTTTGAATGGGAATTTCTTTCACAGGGCAATATATAATCACAAAAACATTGTCACTGATTATTATTCCTCATTATCAGCCTTCATTCTTTCTATGATCTGTCATGTTGAAGACTAAAACAGCATTTGAGATGTACAGATGGTCACAGTAATGAAGATGCACTGTAGATTTTCTTAAATAGAAAAAACAGAAAAGAGAGATGTTAAGGCTGAACCTACACATGACCAAAAGAGAAAAATGAAACAAGACGAATACA
>VXAA01002996.1:183495-207385 GCA_013399115.1 Anseranas semipalmata | reverse complement strand
AAAAAAAAAAAAAAAAAAAGGAGACAACTCACACGAGGCAAAGGGCAAAGTACTGAACAAAACTGAATAATAACCTTTCTGGCAAAAGAATGAAGAGTGGAATGAAAAGAATATAACATCAAATCAGTCTCCTCCTCTATCCGACAGAGCCCTGAAAGCAGCTTGACCAAGGTACAGCTTTGCTAGGTCCTACACACGGAATGACAGGTCAGATCCTGCCTCTCTCTCCTACCATCCAGGAAGGCTCACAGTGCCCTTAGAGGCAGGATGCAAGCAGGCAAGTAAGTGACACAGCATGAAAGGTGCAGAATGGCAAAATTTAACTAAATACAAGGTGTGGATGCTTCACTGGGGATTTTTGTTCAAATAAGCAAGTAAGATTAGATCAGAGCATGAGATAACTGAGAACAAGATGTTCACAGCTTTGGCATCCCTCCTAGGACAGACCTCCAAAGGCTGAACCTTATATGCCTTAGGAAACGCTCTCCCATCTGAACGAACGATGTTTGTTACACTGCTGCACTGAAGCTGTACCACCAACAAAGCGGGTAACTAGTAAAGAAAAACTAAGCCACCACTACTCCAAGCAGGGGTTTAACTAGACATAACCAGATTCAAAGAGACACAGCTATTGCTACTATGCTTACGTGGAAGGACTGACTAACCAAATGGTGATGATGGAAGACTGTAAACAACCAAGTGTAAGAGCAAGAGAAAGGGGTTTGCTGAAGACTCACTAACAGACCATTAAAGCATATGCCAAGTACTGCATATGCAACAACACAGCAGTTCTGTGAGGCAATTTGGCAAGGAAATTCCTCTTCTGAGGGGCAGTGAGAAAAGCTGATTCCTGCACTAAGGCTCCTCCAAAAACAACTCACCGAGCCCAAGCATCCAGAACCCATCAGCACAAATGCCCAAGTACTGGCCTCTTGGGGAAAGACAATTTTTATTGAACTGACAAAAGGATGTTCTCAGTGAAACGCATTTGTAGAGTTTAGTTTGCCATTCTGGAAGACCTGGCTTTTAAAAGTATATTCTAAAACTTATATTTGGTTGTAAAAATGATATACTTGATGGCAAGCTCACTGGGAACTGAACCATTTTTCTGAACTTTTATGTATGCACTCCACTCAAGCAAACAGCCATTTCTTCTGTGTACCCACCTTGCACATGGCTAAAAATAATTTCAGTAGAATATTGAAATCACAACCTACCCCATTAGACAGATAGGTTAATACAGCCAGGACATACAGTAAATCATTAATTTTGAAAGTTGAACTTCTTTCTAATCCTTCTTTCAATTGTTCAATTCTTAGATATCTTTGTATTTCCTGCTCCTTCTTTATGGAATCATATTTGGTTTGTTTGTTTAAAGGATGACAAGAAAGTAGTAAAATAAACATATTAGGCTGTGCTGGGGAGGCCCCACCACCTGCTTCCCACGAACCCTGGCTATTCTTGTTTCAACCTCATTGGAAGCAATGTAGTACAAGGGATAACATTTACACAAAGCAAACAGCAGTGCTATGTAAACATGCTGTTTTTACACAGAGAGCAAAGCAAATTGGTTTTCAGAGGGCAGCACTCGTCACCCACTTCACTGGATAGCAGCCAGCTGAGCAGGCGGTACACACACTGGCTGGCTAATGGTCCCGGGTGTAACTCCAAACTAGCCACCACATACATGTGCTATCATCAGGTAGATACATCATGGAAGTTATGGTAAGTGTCTGTGGCAGGAAAAGAGACAAAAATTGAAAGGAAAAATGTTTTCAGTAATTCCACTCACAGAAAAACTTTTCAGTCATTTTCAATGGCTGTGATTATTTTTATATCCCAAACTTATTTTGCAACTTCAGTTCTTACTATTAGCAGTTCTCATAAATGTTTTCGCTTATGACCACGCACCAATGTCCTAAAGCTGCAACTTTTCAGTTTTTGGAGATACCAGTATTGAAGGTGTCAAGCATCTGAAACAGGTGGCTCTGGCTTAGGAATGCATTGGTATTGCTTGCTGTTGCAGTAAGATACATACACGGGCATGCTTATACACTCCTGACAGAAGAGAGGCAGGTTTTATTGAGGAGGAATATGATATACTTCACCCTTTTTCTGACAGCGAGAAGAATGATTAGTTCTTGAAGCAAGAGAATCATCTCTTGTACTGAGATGAGATTTTCAGTCCTTCTAGAAGACAAGACGAGGTCACTGGAAACACTAGAGTCTGAACACTTGTCAATCGAAGGGCTACCTAATTTGCGGTGACCTCCCCTCCAGTCTATTCTTGTACGACTTTTTCTCTATTGTGAAACAAGACAAAGCTTGTTATTGTCCCTTTGATATTGTGTATCCACTCACTGTTCAGAGAAAGTCTTTATATAGAACATATAGTAAAATAAGCTACAGTATGAGTCACACTGCAAGAGTCCATGCTTCTTGAGCGTTACGATGCACCAGAAGACTCAAATGACTTGCATATGAAAAAGAGGCATTATCCACCAAGCCACAAGTGTAATTATAAAACAGCCTTTAAGAAAGGTTTCATTAACAGAGAGATAAAGTGGCCTTCATATCTAAAACTATTTCACATAATTCTGCTAACTTGCCACTCTAAAACCATATCAAAAACAAGTATTGCAAAGTATACTATAATAAAAATCAAACACATTGGAAATAAGGCAAAAATATTTTTTTCCATATATACATATATATTTTTTAAAGGGGTAACTGCTGTTTAACTGGTCTGTCTTCTTTCAATAATTCTGAGGGGAATTCAGCATTGTAGAATAAGGAAGCCGTACACATATGCCTGACATATTTAACTGGCTAGTGTTTAATTAACAAGTATTTCCCTACATAGTGCTGGCTATTTGTTTAGGGAGCATCACAGAATGCAGATTTAGCTTTATTCTGCCCCTTCAAGTTTATAAATTTCATGTTTCTGTGAAAATCTTGATAGCTTTTAGGTAAGATGACCTCTGTTTTCTCTGTCTATTTATACAAGCTTGTTATTTGCATAATTCCTAAGGAGTTAGAGGAAAGTCCACTGTATACAACTGTGTTGGCATGGACCCTCAGCTGACATAGATCAACACTTTCACTGGCTTAGAGATCTCTGCTGTATTCCCAAGTCACTGTGACTGATCCTTGAACCAAACCTGTTACATAAAGACATATTTAGCTGAGAAATACAAAGTTTGATTACCCTGCGGCCTGAAGGAGATCTACTGTTCATTTCTGCAGTGGGAAATTTCATCATTGGGAAGGGCCACATCCAGACAGCCTGCGCTCCACCTGTGCCCTAGGCCCTCTTCTATTCACAGGCTCTGTTGCATTGCCTTACAAATACGGAACATGGATGAGCACAGGACTTAAAAGGCCCCCACCAGTCTTTATCTTAAAGAAGAATCACATAACAGTTTCAGAAATTGTTTTTTCCTCCAAAATTTAGGAAATCACAGCAGGTTTTAAGAGCAGTAAAAAAAAAAAAAAGCTTAATGAAACAGGTATTACATACTCTCACCACTCTCTTGAAAACAGCTGGTGGTAATTTCCCATGGCAAAATCACAAAGTTTTCACATCACCAGTATCACCTGTCAAGATTGCCAAGTTTGGCAGGTACTACAGATCTCACATGATTAGAAAGAGCAGTGTAAATAGGCCTGCAGCCCTACCAAATGACTACACTCCCCAGTGAGGGTTGGTAGCATTAGCTTCAGATAGAGCTAATCCTTCCTGCAAACAGAAACAAGCAGGGAAACACAGACAAGAAAAAAAAAAGTGTGCTAGTGCACAAATACCTAATAGGGAATCATTTGTCAACAACAGCACGGATAAAAACTGCTACAATTGCTACAAGCGTCCAAAGGCGCCATTTTAATGAAGAAGTGAGCAGAGAAGAGCCAATGTAAAATTAACTAAAATGCCAAGAAAGATCAAAACTGCCAACACAGATCTGTTGATTTGCTCTGCCTCAAGAAAGAAACTAAGGACCTGATATACCACAGTGTTACTCCAATTTCATGTCAGTGTGACTTTTTCCAAGAGATGTAAAACTCCAATAATGCTCACATACCAGGTTAATTAGAGCAACAGAGATGTGATTCAGCTGAGGTGTCCAGAGTGCATACTAGAAGCAGAAAGAGATGATGATGGTCAGAAAAACTGTTCCAAACTATCAGAACATGAAATGTAGAAGTGACAAGACTTCAGGCTCAACTGACATCTTCTTTGCTGGTGCAGCAGTTCCACTAAAGAGAAGCAGATTGTCTTTTCTCTAACTTGCACAGACCCACATTTTATTTAGATCTATCACCATCACCATAAATGGTACAAAGAACAGTAGCACACATGCATATAAAAAAACCCTCCTGAAGTGGCTGTCTAGAAGAAAAGGCTACAAAGAGGCTGAGCCAAATCATCTCTGAATTTATCAGTATGTTTTGGAAGTTTCTGAAAGATAAAAGATGTATCCCCTTAGAAATATAATTCTCAGTGTCACATGTTAAGCTTTGCTCACTAATGAGAATCAGTACCACGTTTGATGTGCTTCTTTATGGTTCTCTTCTCGTGTCTTGCAGCAGGATGGTCAAACCTCTGCAGCTACAGCATCCAGAGCCCAGTTTTATGATGACCCCTTGTCACGCAGCCCACGCCATATCCCCTCTCTTCCTGCATGGACAGGTGGCAGAGTTGTCTGCCGGCACTGAAACAGCCTGAGGGGCAGCAAGAGACACTTGGCCACTAGGCAGCATGCTGGCCAAACAGCTGCTACCCCGGCACCTGACAGGAAAAAGCAGAAGGACAAGTAAAAGAACCTGCAGGCCAAGCACGACCCGTTGGGCACCAGGGTCATTCATGAGGGGCTCTTTAATTCAAACTCTGTATCAGTGCGTCACCATCCTGGTGAACACAGCCCAGTGGAACGCTACTGAATGAAGTACTTAGTATTTGTAAAATGCTTCAAGATATGTAGATTAAGGACACCACAGACGTGCCAGCCAAAATAGTATTATTCTGACACAGTATCCCTTCAGGAATACACAGACACACTACAGAACATAATTGGGCTGATATCTCTTTAAATATAGATCATTAGAGCTCCACTGAGATTCCCATCAGTGTCAGTAAGTCTATGTACAAAGAACTACTCATATGATTATCTTACAATGCAAAACGCCATGCATATATCCACAATGATTATATATTCAGTACATTCCCTTTAATGTCAGTACATCAACTGTGCTTCAGTTGAGATTTAGCATTCATTGTCACATTCAGGCAAGTTTTGTCTTGCTTTCTCATCTCCTACACTTGATCTGCCTCTTTAAACTTGGCATTTCTAGCAACCTCTCCCAACTAGGTTTTAGAAGTAGATTCTTCTCTCCTGCTCAATAAGCAAGAGAACAGTATATAATTTCCTGTTTTATGTATAACAGCTGGCACTGTAGAAAGAACCATTGCAAATCTTACCAAGGCAGCAGAAAAAAATAGCTGAAAATCCTCCTGCATGGAAAATGGCTCTGCAGCATTGGCTATAAAACGTATTACATATTATATGAAAGGTTAGCAGATTTCCTGGCAGAATATAGTACAGTATGTGGGATTTGATTGCTATATAGAAACAGAGCAGAGAGAGAGAGAGCCTTCCATCAAACACTAAATGATAAACCTCAATCTGATTTTCTCTGCACTAAATAAAAAATGCCAAGAGAAAGCTGGCAAGAGTCTACACTTCCCAATGTTAATATTTTGAGTGATAGCCTACACAAAGCATCTGCAACAAAATAACCTTCCGTATTTAATTGGCAAACAAGCTGAGGGTACAAAATTTCCCAAGCACCAGAATGACTTAAGCAACCACACTCCATTTATAGCAATGACTTAGACACTTCAGAAACTATACAGCATTGACATTCAGTGTCACAAGAGACAGAATTTAAAGATATTTAAGCATTCAGAGGCACTTTTACCTAAGCATTGGCCCTCTTAATAATCCCACGTGGAACATATGACAACTTGGGGCTTCCACATGAAGTTAGGAACTCCTATCTTTATTAAGCTTCCAACTCCAAAAAAGAAGGTTATTAAATGAAGATAATCCTCTATTAGAATACAGTCTCAAACAAGGGAATCATGATGAAGTTCACCTTTGCAATGACAGCACATGACAAGTGCATGCAACTGCCAGGTGTGACCGTGCAGGGAGTGATCTTACAGCAACGTTAGAAGCCTATAAAACTGCAGGAGATGAAGTGTTAGGTGTTCCACTCAGGCTGCTCAAGCACAGAGCAGATTGCCTGCATCATGAGCCCATTGAGGCAGGTCATTTCCTGGTTTCCCTCGTTGCACACATGTAGACATCCCTTCCTAGCGGACTGGAGAGCACAAGTAGGATGAGAGGCATTAGCCTTCCAGCGACTTGTAATCTCTTGGACTTTCCCTGTTAACAAAGCAATGTTGCTTTCCAAACCTTTGTACAAAATTCCAGTTCTTCAGTTGTCTGCCAACACTCATCTGTGTTAAGGAGCCTGGGAGTGAAGTACCTGAGATCTTGGCAGTGTCTGTGAAGCCAGGACTAGTCCATGGAGCTTGGATATCTGCCAGGTTGTTTTACAGACCCGGCCTGCAGGAGTACTGCCTACCTAGGAGTCAAATACCTACAAAAACCTGTCCTGTGCATTTGGGGAAATTAACTTGGAACTTTGCCATATACTTACGTAAGGGCATGACATGATGTGGTTACTTGTCGGTACTGATATTTATTGAAGTGGAATTAAGCGCTATTCGTGAGGTAAAAGCCAGCCCAATGTTTTATTCAGAATTAAAATGCTTTTTCCAAAGAGGATGGCTTTTTCCAGTGTGGTAAGCACTAGGCCAATTCTGTTTCCCTTAGTGTCAGAGGCAGCTTCTGAAAACAGCAGCCCTAATTTGAACCATTATGCTGGCTGTTCGGGGTGACTGCAGTCTGGCAAGCCAGCGCTGTCTCCCCAGGGGATGAATATGGCTAAGGGTGAGCAAGCAAGCTGGCACAAATATTGGAACTTGGGCACAAGGGTAACTAAGGATTGAGAAAGCTCTCCTAGCTAACTGGAAAACATTTTCCCATTGTAAGCAAGCTGGAGGGAAGCTGGAGAAACTCTGCTATCATAAGCTACATTTCAAAAGTGTTCTGCACAGAGAAAGGCCAGGACCATTAGTGAGACACCAGCAGGAATTTTAATTTCAATTTCATTATGATTGAAATAATTACTGTCCAGCAGTGGGGACTATATACTCCTCCCAGGCCTCCATTCTGTCTGAATTCAACATAACATACCTGCAGCCTGGACATTTAGGTTAGACCAATAATTTAATCTACCACATGCATTTTTTTCTAAATACATTTTCACTGAGCTATTGCTGTTGCTGCATGTCATTATAATTTAAATTATGAAGGTACATGATACATACAGCTGACACTGACTTCAAATTGTTAATGTTAAAGAAAATGAGGTACAATTGCATGTCTCGTTACCAGGCCATACGATCAATCTTAGAAATTTCCACGAGGAGCAGACCTACAGCAATGATGTCAGCCAGTTTGCCACATCTGGGGCACTGCTATCCAGTGGCAAGGTCAGCCCGGATTCAATACCTTTCTGACAATACTGTGATAAGTTTCAAAATATATCTTGCAGATTACTGGAAACCCATTCCTGCCTCTTCAGTGCCCTCTTAAGAGGTGACAGAAACCATTAAGATTAGCAAATCCAAAGCTTCTGGCTAAAATCAGGAAGTCCTAACAGAGGAGTGCACTTGGAATGAAACCACGGGGACTTTTATGTTAGTCATAGAAGTCGCCACAGCTGCACCATTTAGTTTTGTTTTTACAGTTGTTTTGAAACTATAAATAAAAATTATAACACAGTGTTTTTGGAAAAGTTCTTCTTACCCTAACACAGTAAGGCTTACATTAACAAAGATCTCAGTTGCTAAGCTTTCATTCAGGTATAACTGTATCTAATTTACACTTCAAGAAGTTCATCTCTATAGTGGATGTAGCTATTCAACACCACCCTCTTGCAATCTTCTTGCACCCTCTTCCCTCTCACTTGTACCTTATTCCACCTCGGCAGATAATCACCTGCACATCCAGTTTTAAAACTGTAGTAGACACTGATGAGACTGAGTGGCAACGCATGACGTTACTCTGTCTATAAATCTCATTTCTTGGAATTCCCTTCCTGAAGAACCTGTGCAAATGCAGATTACAACCAACTCTTCACACCTTCCCATGCAGCCCATGGCTATAGGCTGTGGCTCCACAATATGAAGCATTCAACACAACCATGGCCTACAGCCTGCCAGCTGTTGGCTCCTACTCCCGTGCCCAACGTCATCTTCTNGGTCCTACTGTGAGCAGGGATCAGTGAATTTCAGAAATTGCTGCAGACAGAAAAAAGAATAGCCAGAAAAGGGGCAAGACAAGTATTGAGACAACATTGCAATCAGCCTCTTTGTAAGATGAGAAAATAGCTATGTTTTTTCCACACAAGACCATATCCAGTTGGACATTTGCAAAAATAACCAAAGCATCATAAAACGCTAAAAAAAGCAACAGATCACTTGCTTTTGCTTTCCAATGTTAAAATATGTTTTTACATCTTATAACATCTTAGCAATCTTTCAATGCAAACAAAGATTACGCACACATATGTACATACTGCCTATATACCACTCCATACTGCATTTCAGAGTATCTCACTGAAGCAATTTAATAAACATCAGCCAGAAAAGAAAAATGTGTTGCTGCAACATAAAGGTGATTCAAGATCTATTTGTATAACCTTTCTTCTCATAAGAATAATGAGCCTTTTTCCACCGAAAGAAAAGCTAAAACAACAGTTGACTCTCCTGTCCACCCTGAATTTGTACGCACTGTCTAGTTTCTGACTGTACAAAGATGAATACCCAGATCAGCCAGCCATTTCCAATTGTTAGTCTTCCAGATCACAGAGCATGTTAAAAAAATCTCTGACTGGAGCTGGCACCAAGACCTTTTGGCCTGCTCACAGGGCAGGGAGAACCTAGGTCCTATACGTTGCCTGCATATCACACTTTTACCAAGCTTTCTGGTTTGAAAGAGTACTTTGGAAATAACAGTATCCCTTCAGGCTTTTTTCTTTAATTTTACAATAATTTGAACTGTTCTGTTTCTACTAAGTTGATAGCAGACAACTACTGAGAAAAGAAAATTAGTCAAAGACCTTAGCAGGAGTCCTAAAATGACCCAGTATGAAACATACTCAAGCAGAATATTTCCAGAGCCTTTTGTGTCATATCCTAGTTATCATGTGCTGTTGCATTAGAGTACATTACTTACAGAAACAAAGATAGCAACACCAAAATCATACACATCAAATGGGACAGTCTATTCTCTTTACAAATGCTATCACAACTTTCAAACTGAAATTAAAATTGAATCAATTCAAACTATGCTGCTTTCCATGTGCTGATACCCCATTCCGTAGCCATTTCCAGTAGAGTTCCAGTAGTGCAATCAGGTAACTGTACAGGGTGTCTACCCATTCTTTTCCCTCTCTGCACTAACTGTCCTAGAGTCTTCTGTAAAGCTCATAAGCGTATCTAAAGATTTGGCTGTCCTTGTGACCCATCAGAGTATTAAAACAGGCAGGCATTTGGTTTCCATGTCCTTTTGAGAGCAGATTTTATCAGCAGCCATTCACTGGAGCTCAAAGAAAGAAGCAGGCAAACAGAGGAAAAGGCTGGTGCAGGAGCTGCATGGGTCATGAGCACAGCCACAGCTAAGATGACCACAAGCCTAACATCCTGTTTTTGCTGTGGGGCTGCCCAGCTCAGGCCTGCGGTTTTGCTGCACATTTTAGAGCATGTCCTCTTCCTCATTTCCAGAGGGGAAATTTAAACTGAATCTGTGGATCTGTCTGGGGATTTAATTATCTTCAAACTATCACTAGGAATAAAAGTAGTAATGAATTTACTTAAAAATCAACTAACTTCCCACCCTCCCCTGCAATTCCCCCTGAAACACTCGCTGAATAATTTGCCAATTAAAAGCTAGACAGTCCACGGGTTCACTAGTCATTCATTTACAAAGAGACACAGGGCATCCATTCTAATGCTGCAGTCACATTTTAATCAAATATTCATCCTCGGAGTTCTTTGAAGGGAGAAGATATGCTCTCTTTGACAAGTCCGTCTTAAAATAACTTTTTTGGCTTAACAGTTAACAGGTCAAACAGGAATGCAGCAGGCAAGTCATGGATTAAATGGTACCTTCAACGAATAGGACTCAGTGATACGAAGCAAGAGTCAGAATGCACAAGCTGAGGGGGACAGGACACTAATTGGGACATGCATTAACTTTAAAAGTTTGCCATTGTCCAATTGTTTTTGGATAGCGTGCATGACAGCGCAGGTCATCCACTGGAGCAGGCACATTCAGACTAGGGGCCGCAAAAGCTCAATGCCTCCTTGCACCAGAAGTTCCATGAGGAAATGTGACTTGATCTAATTTTGGAATCTGGAAAAAAGACAAACATCAGGAAGGAAGTTTAAAAATATTTGGAAGAAAGTCCTTTCAAACAAAAAGGAAACTCAAACCAAATATATTCAAATAGTAAAAAGTCAGCATCAAACTGCAGCGACATGTCTCTTTGGAAACAGCACACAAGGATTGCTGGCCCCTCTCTGGAACACTCCAGACAGGGAGCAGAAAGTCGCTGCTATCTTTGGAAAGGTTTAACCCAGTGGTTTCCAGTTGTTCCCGTATGGGCCGGTACTGCAGTCCTCCAACTGTCTGTGTCCAACACACACTAAATTCTACTGAGTTAGGTCTGCACAGAGCTCCATAAAATCTCCGTTCAGTTTCAGACACTCCTATCCATAGAACCACCTTTGAAACAGAAATCTGGAATACTCCAAACTCCATGGATGATAAACAGGCATGAGATCTGCTAAGAAAAAGGTTAAGGAAACTACTTTCAGGTTCCAGGGAAAAAGTCACGGTCCCCTATTTCCATATGAACTTTTCCGTACCATGCACACACTGCCAGCTAGTACAATCCTCTGTGGATCTGCTTAGGACAATGCAGAGTATTTGACAAAGCCTCACCCACACCTTTGTGGCACATGAGGATCATCTCAGCTCCCTGATCCACCTGGCAAGTACAGGCTCCAAGGGAGTAGTTTTCAGTTCTTCAGTTCCATCTTCTCAAGGTTTTACAAATCCTTAGTTCACAGAGGAATTAAATGAAGACTCTATTAGCTAACTCCCAGTTGTGAAAGAGAAAATCCTCACCATGCCCTAAACCAGTCTAATTTACATTACAGTGATTCTCAAAGGGGTGAATGGATGCATGTTTGACTTACAATGACATCAGAGGGCAAAGGTTTCCTCCCATTCTCACTTTGTCCTCCCCTCCTCTTCCTTCCTCCCACCGCTCTTTTTATCCAGCTCTGTAAACAGTACAAAATTCATTCTGAGCTAGTGAAAAGGGGAAAACAGGCAGTGAGCAGAGCAAAGAGAGCTACCGCCTCCTCCTTCCCTCATCTCTCCTCCTCCTGCACAGTGGCAAGCTGAACTATAACAGCAAATAAAGCCGAAGGAAAAGGAACAACATATAGCACTGAAAAATGCCTGTTTTGAAAATGCTGGTTTTCAAGGAAAGGTGCTGTGATGTTAGAACTGGCAATCACAACTGAATGGAAGAGAATTCCAATTAGTCTTTGTAAAATGAAAGAACATTGGCTCTGGGCTCTTTTCTCTCTGTACCTGAGATGAACACAAAGGTCCATGAAATTTCACAATGAGAAATATACACATACACACAAACCTTCTTCCATAACACTCTTTCTAAAGTTTAAATACAACTTCTCCTATGAAAATATCCTGTACCTTTCAGACATTTTTAGTATAACAGGAGAGTCTATCCTAAGCCTCCTCTTTTACTCTAATACGCCCCAACATGCTTTGCTGTGATCAATTTTGAATTCATAACCTAAACAAGGCCCAGCTGGGTAAATAATGAGCACAGACAACACTGTAGGAAGTGGTTATTTATCCTAAATCAGCCCCCATATAATCCCATACCCTGTTTCTTGGAACCAATGTAGTACTGGAATTTCATGTTTCAGCAATATCATCTATGTCTTCACCACAAGAACTTATTATAGAAAGCTCAGCTTCTCCTGTTTTTAAAGCAGTTTACCATTGTTCTCATACAGTCTAACTTTGTTAACTCACCTATATTTTCAGCTGAGTAAAGCATCCCACACTTCCCGACCTGAGCTGCTATGCAGTACTGCTGTATGGTTTTTCAAAGAACGTGGTAGTCAAGCCCATCTGTAGTTGTACTTCGGCATTTCCAAAGCTCTGTGCTATCACTGTGCAGTTAATTTTCCTTCTGACATGTGCATGTCAATACTAAATCTCTGCATCTGTGAAATGCTTTGGCATCCCTGACAAAGAAGGACTCTATGTAAAGGTCAGATTAATAACCTTCTTCTTGAGAAAAAACTTTTTAGGAGAATTTAAAAGCCGATGCAAGTCTGGCATTCTGGCATTTCTTACAGCTGCTGTTTGCTAGCTAAGTTCTGTGCTGCTTAGAGTCATGTGTGTTCACATGATCTGCTAAGCTGGGGGCTGTCTCTTGCTCCTGAACTTTTTTCTCCTGCACTTTAAGATCTGCCCAGCAATACTTGTATTGTATAGTGCAGAGTATATGAGCACACGTGTAAAGGGCATGTGATGGCAGCTGCTTCTAAATAGTTTATAACTAGTCTGTCCTTTATCACTATTTTTGAGGTATTGAAATTATTTCATTAAAATTTCAAGAGTTTTTTTTTTTTAAACAAACAACTAAAATGAATGCAACTTAAACTGCACTTTGCCTTACATTACAACCACAGAGTAAAGGAACTATATGTTCAATTTTCATTTTCTCTAGATACGTGAACACTTATGCTAATCATCTTCAGAGAATATTGATAACAATTTTTCCTTACCAAGACTGCTTCAGTATTTATTTACAGGCTAGGACAGAATGGAATACTAACGCCACCGTTTCAGGCTTCCATGCGAGTAATGCACAACGCATTAACTCCCTAGAAAGACATGAAGCTTATAAACTGAAACTCTGTCCAACGCTATAGTGATGAGCCTTTAGAAATATAAGCACTCATTATAAGAATAACATAACCCATCCAAATCCATAGGTCAGTCAATTCTATTTCTGTAACAGGAACTGTGGCATTAGCATAGGGCATTACATAGGGATTAATGACTAGCCGGAATTAATGGCCTTTGGCTATGCCTGAGGCAATGAACTCCTCCCACCTACTCACTAATCCCAGGAGATACTCGAGTTTCCTTTGGAGCATTAACGTCCAGTTTTTTGTCATTGTTGTTGTTCTTTTGTTTTTTATAAAATCCTTTCTGCACAGGATTTTTGTGCTTAGATTATTTGGATTATATGCATGCGTGAGTAAAAATACAGTGAATTAGGGGGCTGAAAAGTAGCATCAGTGCCCTCAAGACTGTGTTCAATGGGAACAAGTATTCTCAAAGTAACAAAGAATGCAAATAGGCTGGTAAATTTGACCACGTGCTCTCCACGTATTTGAAGTGACAGCTATATTGCATTAACAGCTTTCTGTTTGTCTTCCAGTGCTCCAACTCCTTCGCTAAGTCTCTGCTTCATCCCTACTGAACCTTCTTGTTTTACAACACCCCACACCACTACCATGACTATCACCACTGCTGTATGAATGTCACAGAATCTTCTGGACAGGTGCTAAGGCACTTTCAAAGTTGGCCACAATACATGTACATCAAAGAAAATAAGCATTTTAGACATCACTGCCATGCAGTTATTAGCACATAACAAACCCTAATATGGGGGAAAAAAAAAAAAGTGATGCATCATATGTTACTGTGACCCCTGGCACAGACTCTCCTCAGACAGCAAACATTACAGACTTTCAGCAGCTACACTTGCATAAAGTATCGACTGTTCTTCTCAGGTGAGTACACCAAAACTGCACAACACCCTTCAAATCCAAACCCCAGATATTCTCTTCCCCACTAAAGCATTGCTCGAAAGAACAATCCGTGTGACTGAGACACAGTCAGGAGTGTTGCCATTCACCACAGTAGCAGTTCTTGATATGACTAGCAACAAATGAAATCGAGAGATCTGACTGCTGAGCACTGCACACCAAACCTCAGCACGCCGAGCTCCACACGGGCGTTCCACTACTCGCCATTAACATATAGCCCACCCCTAGAGGAAAGAACTCAGCAATCAGAAACACCGTTATTACGTGGTATAAAAAATAGGCTGTCTCACGTATGTTGAAGCTTCCAGCTTGTTGCTGAGTTATAAACCACTCTTGGTCAAATTCTCCACTCAAATGCATGCAAGAGCTTTTTCACTGAAGCCTATGTAGTTTCTGTATACCTACTGAGATTAAAGAAGGCAAAGTCTTGATTCTTGTAGCCAAACTTGCTGGGAAAAATTAAGTTCCTGAGAAATCTAACCTGTGCTCATGTTCCCTCAAAGAGGCAGATCCAGTAACAGAAAATAACATTAGTTGTGACAGTGAACTGTATATGTAGCAATACAGCAAAAGCAGTAAGAGACATAAAGCAAATATACTTGCTATGCTGTTTGTTCAGAATTGTCCATAAGTTACTTTAATATTAAAAGCACAGATCTGTACTGACGTATCTCCCCACTGTAAAATGGAGCCGGCAATTTTATCACTCCTCATTGTGGCCTGGGGAAATTATGCATTTGTGTGCAATTATCAGTTTTCCATAGCCTTCCACTGTCTGCAGAATTGTTGTTGTAGTGATGGTGATGTCACTGGGATGTTTAACTTCCTTCCCTTCAAAAACAGATAAAAGCTCAAATGACAAAGTTTCTGACAAAAGAATTTCTGGCAGAAGAAGCAAAATAGGAAAAACAGCTCCTGATATAAAACAGCCCACTCTGTCTAGTCTGAGAGAAGGCTTGCTGCCTGGGTTTTTCTCAAGTCTCCTCGCTGGATGAAAAATTGCCAGGGTTTAAAACATCTGAAGGTTTCTTGTTATAAGAATTATGTGATTTACAGATCATGATAAATCCCAACTAAAAGATATCAGCATTTCAAACAGTTCCTTTCCTTCAGCAAGGTTACATTTACAGTGCAGAGTGGACTGGGTTGACAGGGTCCTTTCTCACTCAGATTGTTAATATCTGTAAGTATATATCTATCTTGTATTTTTCCTCACACCTTTCTTTCTGACTCCTTTCTTCCTTCCACCACTCAACATCTGTCCAAGGAAAACAATGCCAGATTATTCAATGGCCTTGTTATCAACAAAGTTGTCACAGTAAATTGAAAAACGGGGTTTGTACAGACTTGTAGTGAAAAGTTCAATCTGAGTCTCCACTCCCTTCTCCTGGGAAGTTCAGCTGGAATCACTGAGGGAATAGAAAACAGAGGCAGGAGCATGCAGCAGAAGCACTGGCAGCGCAGTGCTGGGAATGGAAACAAGGAACAGCCACCCATACTGCACCCACAGCTCAAACAGGGAAGCTAACTGGGAGACAGCCCAACTGCAGTACAAGAAGCCACACTACGCTTCTCCCACAGCCTTGATCCGCAGCACCATTGCTAAGGATGAACTCTACATTTTATTGCTCCCTCTTCCTTTCAGTGATTGCCCCCTCCATCTTTTAGTTATTTGTTTAGATCTTCAGTACATAAAAATCCTGGCATTGCCACTATGGGCTCCGAGCCATCTGAGCAATCTTCTTAAAATACACCAACACATCATCCATATGGTTATCCAATATGTAACTATTTACTTTCCAGGATAATAATAGAGGTAACAAAAACTGTTAAAAGCTTCGTAAAACTTCACAAGTCACTGTCACCTAATCAGGATTTTCACTGGATAGCAGAGTTATAGATATCAGTCTGCAAGATCCCCTGTTTGAACATATTTTCCATTATAAATCTCCATTAAACAAAACTGAAAGATCAGGCAAGTGGCTGTCCTTAGGAGTTATCTGTTGGAGATCATTGCTGTGTGTGCCCCAGCAGAGTCTGGTACCATGCAGTGCACAATGTTCTGGAAGAAATCCACTCCAGAAGCAGCATTTAGCAAGGCTGGGAAGACAATTTGAAAGCTAGGAGGGGAGATACCAATGCAATTCCTTTCCATGTACGATCTTCTTCCATAACAATTGATAAACATTAAATGATTTTCAAGACAGGTTTGAAGATTGGGTTGGAGAACTTAATCAGAGCATAAAACAATTCAGTTTTCCTGTCAGCTGTAACCAGTACCTTTTGTATTATAGTCCAATTACATGTGAAATGCTCTTGCTCCTTCCAGAGATTCACTGTTTTCCTAGAAGAAAATGATATTGGATGAGAATTCACTTTGTTGAGACAGTTGTCATGTGTATTCCTTTCACAGCACATGTAATGCTGTCCGAGGACGAAGTTGTTCAACACAATTTTCTAAGTGTACTTCAGGTGGTAACTGATGAGCAAGTATGAGCTGATCCGTGGCTACTTTCTAAACTGCAGCTTGAGTTAACATTTTACGCAGGAAGTTGGTGGTGATATGGAGTATTCCAGACACAATTCATAGAATCATCATAGAATCATACAATATCCCAAGTTGGAAGGGACCCACAAGGATCATTAAGTCCCACTCCTAGGTCCCTAAAGGGCAACCCAAAATCAGACCGCATGTCTGAGAGCGTTGTCCAAACACTTCTTGTGGAAGAAATCAATGTGCTCTTAGGTTCGCGTGGATAAAGTAAGGTACAAGCTTTTCTGGCATACTTCAAAGAACTACAGTTCTTAGGTCACTTCTGTTTGTGTGAGATACCACCATAGGGCACATGCTGCTTTAAGGATTCAGGCCTTGCATTGGTAACATTAGTAAATAGGCGCTTTTCCATCAAACTCAATAGGAAAAAGAATATTTTGTATGTTGTTGCCTGAATATCACAGGTATAAGCAAATTCAATATACTGAAGTCAGCATCAACAAATCTCCTGCTGCTCTGAAAGTGCAGGGAATGGTGTCCATTAGCACACTTTTCTCTTAAGTACAAGAAACTATAATTAGCATAAATTTACTGACTAAAACTGAAAGTGGAAATGAAGACCAGGTTGGAGTCTAGTGAGAGAGCTTACAGGTAACAATGAAACACTCAGCATAATAGATAAATTCAGAATTTCACTCTAGAATGAGAGGATGTGCCTTTTCTTGAATAACAGAAACTACACAGAAGGTCAAATCCAGCCTACAAAACGTACTCAATAGCCTTTTGTCTCTTCAGCTAAAAAGAAAACTTAATAGAAAATGTGCACAAAGCCAAGTTTTGTCATACACAATGCAATTCATTTAGCACATAATTTAAGTGTGACTACATCATGAAACTTCACAGAAATACAGAGAAGCAAATGTTTGTTTTAAGATCACAATATGAACACAACCACAGACTATGCTGGCAGATGTAGCACTTTTGAACTGTTCACAATAACTTTAGCCTTCTAAATATTTACATATTTTGTCCAGTTATAAGAAAAGGAAAACTATTTACTTGTTTTGTTATCTTTGTAAACCAGAATAATCGCCTGCTGTTCCAATGAACCCAGAAGAAAGGATGTCTCTGTCTTACTAACAGAAGCAGAAGTTCATTAACAGGAGCCAGATTATTATATTTTTCACATGTGACAACAAAATAATCAATCTGCCATGGAGTTTACAACTTAATACCACATTGGGTACATGAGAATAGAAGTAACAATGTCCAAGTAACCACCAATCCTCCATGCTCCCTGTTGCCATACAGCTTTCCTCTCTTTTTTTTTTTTTTGTTTATTATTTTTCAACTCAGAATGTTAAAGCTATGGGTTCCCAATGGGACCTCAGCAGCTTCAGGGGCTGAGTACAACTGAGAGCCTGTGTTATCATGCATATGCATATTCTGCACAAAAATAAAAACTCTTCACTTGGTCCACGTTTCAGATTGGCCAAGTTGGTTATTTATTCTCCTGGGAAGAATGAGCTTCCTTTTTGTCATAAAGCCTCACCTTCCCCTTTCTCCATTCCCATCTCTTGTTCTTCTAGTCAGGTTGCAACCACTAATAGGTAAACCTTCACTTTGTGTTGGTCTTAGTCAAAACGAAAGCATCCATGTCTCCAGGTCTCAGGACCTGAAATTGGCCCACATTCTGAGCATTTTAGCTCTGTGAAGCGAAAGGGACAAAAGCCATACAACTATCTCTACATTTTTAAATTGCCACAAAAATAACCCATTTGTAGATTAGATCAGATGCAGGCTACTTTCTAAGCCTCCTACTCCTGGCCTACATTTGGCCACAGCTACAAAATATAAAATAAACAGGTGTTTTTCTGTATCTCTACACTTACTTTATCAAGTTCCTACCACTGAAGCATCCTTCACTCCTCCTTTTTCATACTCCATAAGTTTGCTTGAAGCCCCTACCTTTCCCTAAAAATAAGTAAATATATAAATCATTATTATTATTATTTTTTAAAGTGTTTCCAAAATACCCCACTTTCAGACTGCACAGCAAAACCTGCCTTGGGTTTCCCTGTCTCTTTCCCTAAAGCCATGAGAGAGAGCATAAGATTCTACATCGGTAGCTATTACTGTATACTTTTTTTCTTTGAAAAAAGCATCACCTTAACACCTGAACAGTAATATTCCACCTTTCCTTTTTATTTTCCCATGTATTACTTAAACATGCTGCTCTGATTTCTACAGTTAGGATATTCCTGGGTAGCAACAATCAACAACATCTTTATAGTCTGATAGAGCTGGAAATGTGGGCTATCCAGGATACTTTCACACATTTGTTTGCTATATTGTAGCCTCAATTTAAACATGACAATCTAATTTAGTAAAATATGAACTGAAATCAGATTTACTGCAAAAACTTTAAAATTTAATTTTCAGACTAGCAATCAATGCTTACTCAGTTTCCATCTTATCCCTGCCTCCCCTTTTTGCAGATGCTCCAGTGACATTAAATTAAACAATTGCACAAATTTTAAAAATTGGAGGAAAATTACCATCTGCACACAATCAGGAATACAAAAAGGTCCACGGAAATCACTCTTTACGAGTATTTTTCTTAACAGAACGAATAAAGCAATGCAAAAATTCTCCCAGTAGAAGTAACATGTATTTGTGGCACTCTGCCTCTCAAGTCTTTTTGAAACGTAAGATGACAGAGATGAAGAGAAGAAGAGAGATCTCACTATCATCTCACCCAAAACCTTACTCTATTTCTGAGATATGACTGTTAGGATTAAATATTAAAACATACTCAAAGAAAGAACTATGTTGAGACACATAGCAATAAAGCCTATTATTATTCACAGACAAACATTATCAAACTATTAGCTGTTTAGCATTATACTTTGCTCCATTATATTTCCTCTAAATCTATGCAGAATAAAAATATAATCTTGTAAACAACAATTACAGAGGGAAGCAAAAAATAAAGAAATCTTAAACTTACATTGATGTGTTATTATGGGTCCTGCACAGCAAGTAGCCCTAAGGGTACATTTTAGTTTTTTTATCCATGCTCCGTTCTTGTTACTGATGTGACCACTTAGGCACATGGTCAAGTTGCAATCAGCTTCTCTCTTAGTGATGTATGAGAGCTGTGCTGATTTATCTAGTCCTTCTGCAGCAGATTAGCACTAATGTTTCTGCCTCTGCATCCTACCTTTCTTTAGCAGTAGACTCTGCATTATCATTGGCAATCCAAATTAAAGAGCCAGTGAATGTAGCACAGACTTTTTTTTTTCTCCGAAACAATTGCAAAGCAAGTATTCTCACACGAATACCATGTTTTGATCCACTGAGCCTCTTTTTTAATATCTTTAACAAGAACAGCAGTCAGAGATACAGAAGAATGGTTCCAATAAGTCTGCTATAATCTTTTTATGATTTACTCTGTTAAAGAAACATTCTCCTATGCAGATGGCCCTAGGCAAGAGACAGCTGTAATACACCAACATTTCAGCCAAAACCATGGAATTTTCACTTTCTAACACAAAGGTATTATACGCATGAAGTGAAATTCTAGTTTATCCCAAAGTGGCCAGTGTGAAATTAATGAAAACAGGGCTTATGGAAGGGAAAAAACAAACAATCAAAAACAAACAAACAAAATCCAGAGGCTTAAAGGTACGTAACATATAAATTCATTTGGTTAAAAAAAAAAAAAAAAAGATTTCACTGCCTTACAGTGTATGTGTTCATTATGAATTCTCTCTTTTCTCCCTAGGACTGACATATTTTACACTATGGGATTGTCAAATGTAGCTATTAAAAGTATTACAAAGAACCTCACTGAACCTTATTATTACCATTGTGACTCTCCATAAACAAGTAGTATTTTAGCAGTAAAATGCAATTGCTAATTCATGATCTTTTCAATTCAAGACACCATGAGGCACAGCTGTTTAAATTTTTATTAGTACTTTGAAAAATATTTAGGAAAAAATGGATGTCTTAGGCCATCTAGTCTTGAAAATGTGAACATTCTGACAAGTTTGCTCACTGTCAAAATGACTCACATCACTGCTGCTCCTAACTGCTACTCTTTCTGATCACAGAAGATAAGTATTCCTCTAAAAAACAAATGCCATACCTGAATATTAAACAAGAAATATCTGCCACTGAAACATCAGTAATATTTAAATAGCAGACAAATTTCAGCTATTCATAAAGACCTATTCTCAGTTTATTATCAGCACTCATTTTAAACAAATGTTACATGAAGTATCTTACCCTAAACAGAAAACCAGGAAAGAAGGAAATAGGGTTTATTATAAAACAGTGAATTAACTCTAAAACAAAGAGGGGCTATTTTTGTTCTAATGTGAAAGTCTGCTGTGACAAAATGTGGCAATATCAATTTCAAAGTGCTTTCTGGGTTTTACATATTTTTTTTTTTTAAATTTACCACAGGAGTGCAGCAACCTTGGATACAGAGTGTAAGACCTAACCATGCTCTTTGTCACAGAACGACAATTTTGTGACAATAACAAAGGCATTTTTAGATCTAGGAGCTGGATTTCGCATGACTTCAAGTCTCCCCAGCTTTCCTCCTCTTTTTGTGTGTTGTTGATATGGAATGAAATGGGTGACTGTGGAAGGGCACTCAGAAGTCAGAGTGAGAACCTCCTAAGGAAAGATAGCTGAAAAGAGAGCTTCAAAGCATGCCTGATGCTGAGCTGCCAGGAGCTGGCTAAATGAGCACTGAGGAGCTGATGTACCTTCAACCTCTTCTCCTCCCAGACTTCGAGTGGCTCCTCACAGATGCTGGGTAAGCATCTTATGAATTTGAACTTGGGAATCTCTGGATGATAGATGCCTACCACCACACATTTAAATAAGTGAAGGTGTCTATTTAAAGCAATACAGAAGAGGCTCTTCTGTCTTGCTCTGAATCCTCCTCAGGACTGGACTCACCCAACAAGCAGTAATTCTACATTGCCTTCTCTCGGCAATGTGATTCACATGCACAACTCTCTCATCTCAGGACAGCATCCTAAAGAAATAGCTCTGTTTTGCTAGCAGCACTCCAATCCACACCATCTGTGGAAAAGTGTGCTACGATAGCACATCAGTTGTATGGACACTTTTTCACTAAGAACTGAAACAAAATCTGGACTCCATGGTTTTTGGAGTAGGTCTTTGATGTACTAGGAAAAAGGCATGTTAGCCAAAATACTGAAAACTGGTATATAAGCATAGCACTGGAGCTGCTATGGCAGGTACACACAAAGTGACCATACAAATATTCAACTCCACTTTAAACACACCAGTTTGGGATATTTTTACCCCTAGACTCCCATTAGAAGGTTGTTTTGGAACCTCATTGCTCTGATGGTTAGAGAAACTTCTAATGTACAGCCAAGCTGCGTTAGTACCAACGTGTTCCTGAGCAGCACTATTTAACAGCTTCTTTCCCCTAAATTGTGGTTTTTTGTATTTATAAAAGACAATCACATTTCCCATCATCTGTCACATCACCAAACTAAACAAGACATGCTCTTCTAGTCTTATCGTATAAAATAGACACTCCATCACCTTTACCATGGCAGTCCTTCTCTGTACTTATCCCAGTTTGAGTTCACCTCTTCTAAACATGGGTGAGGAGAAACATATATGCTATGCTCCATTCAAGGCCTTAACCGCAGAAGTTGTGTTACTAGACCAAACAAACTGTGGTTTTAATACATGGCTGCAAAAAGATGCAAGCCTCCTACCATCTCACCTCCAGCAACTAAAAACTACAACAGCTTTGTCTGTGTTGGAATTGTGACATATACCAACTGCGATGCATTTATGTATATTCCCTCTGCTACATCAGATGAGGCCATGAAGAATCAACATCAATCTGCATTGACGTATGTCAAGCAAAAGCACGTATATAGCAGTTCGGCTGTCCCTCTTGCTTAACTCCCAATTATTTACTGAAACAACCTTTCTAGAAAATTGATTTGATAACACAATTTCCAGTTCTCTCAAAAAAGTTGGGTCCACATCTATTCAGCAGGGATCAGAAAGAACTAAAAAACATCACCTTTCCTTCCTAAGCCCCAGTGGTTTGCTTAAGTGTTACACACAAGCTATGCAAATGGCACACTAATACTTCAAACATGCAGATAGATTATATGTATTTCTACAGGAAATTACTCAAGGCAATTGAGAGTGTAAAGCCAAACAAATTATCATCTATAATTGAAAACATGCAAGTAACTTTTAATTAAACATGATTTCTCTACTGAAAAAAAAAAATACATTAAAACCTTGCTAAAAGGGAAGATAGCTAATTAGAAAAAAAGGAATGAACAAAACAATATTTTGCAAAGAGGGTGTTGCTTGGGAAAAGAAAATTCTTTTAAAAGCAGACTTTTAAATGTATTTCTAATTTATTCTTCATTCCAAGCCCACTTCAATTTCAAGCAAATAAATACATGCAGGTAAAGAAAATGCATATTCTCAAAACCAAAGATAAGACAGCAGGGTGCTTATTTATGCAAGTAACTGATCTGTTTAAAATGTCAAATAGTAAATTGAGACAGGCAAAAAGTTTTTTGGAGGTTAAATGATCAATAAAATGATTGTTTGGTAGACATCTAAAACCTGACAAAACCTACGCANCACACAACCCACAGATTTTTTTGAGCCACAATCAGAGTCCCACCACAGAAAGGAAGCCCAGATCCTTGTGCTGCAGCCCTAGAGAAAGCCCAGCAAAGGGCAACTTTCCATTGAAGCTGAGAGTCTGTGGGCTCAAGTAAGCGTTGCACATGATACATCTGGATGTTTACAGACGTGCAACCGCTCAACAATCACTGAAAAGCTTCCAGTAAAAAATATATATACTATCTCCTCACTTTGCATATGGAGAAAACAAGAGGGTAAAATTAAACGCCTTGAACAAAATTGCACCAGAAGACTTATGGTCCTCATGAGGCAGGTTTATATGACCTGTCTTTTTGCGGCTAGAAATCACACTAGCTGCATAGCAGAGCTGGACACATTTTAGGCTTTCAACAGGGAAGAACGTGGGAATTTACTGGGAGTCTGCATAATCATTGACAACCTGTTCCTCCCATGGGGCACTGCCATGACATGGAAAAATTACGGGAATATACTGCAAGTTTCAAAAGGCCAACCCAGAGCTTGCCCTACATTTTAATCTCAGTGGATTATCCTAGGGATAATACAATGTATGCAAGGAAAACTTCTTTTGCAACTACTCCTTATACCAGTCCTCCATTAGCTATACCTCACAA